>CM039678.1:214011423-214239932 GCA_022496015.1 Hordeum marinum
AGGTTTCTATCGCTAGGGGCAATATAATGTGACATTCTTTTTCATTAAGGGATTTGGAATACAAACCAAAAAGCGCATGACAACCTCTGATTTTCTCTATGAAGGGCCTATCTTTAACTTTTATGTACTTACTTTAATGCGAGATTCAAAGTATTCTTCCCTATTCCTTTTTACCTTTTCTTTTTGCAAGCATCATACGGTGAGGAAAGATCTAGGCACATATATCCACTTGGATATGAGTGAGCATGAGTTATTATTGTTGACATCACCCTTGAGGTGAATATGTTGGGAGATGTAACTATAAGCCCCTATCTTTCTATGTGTCCTATTGAATTTTTTCGCTCATGGGTATGTTGTGAGTGTTAGCAATCATAGAATATTAAATGATGTTTGAGTATGTGGACTTGCCAAAAGGCTCCAACACGAGACCCTTCCTGGAAATATGATGACTTGTAGTTGCAAAGATGACTAGGAACATAGTTTGTTGGTTTTCAATAAGGTCTATGCTTTATACTTCTATGTTGTGATGAATTGTTACTTGTTCATGAGAAGTTATATGATGAAGTTATATAATAATAGTTATATGAAATGGTCCTATGACAAAGTTTGTTTCTGCTATGATAATAAGCATTATGCTACTATTTCCATATTTGGTTTTTCGATATCGGCTTTTGCTTGAGAACAAGCGAGTTCTAAGCTTATGGGAGTTGATACATCCATTTGCATCATGATTTCGTACTATTATTTATAATGATTTTATGCATAATAATGCTTTACGAAGTAATTCTAATGGCTTTTCTCTCATAATATGCAAGGTTTACACAAAGAGGGAGAATGTTGACAGCTGGAATTTTGGACCTGAAAAAGCATATCAGAGACACCTATCCTGCACATCTCCAAATAAGCTAAAACTTCACGGAGAATTGTTGGAATATAAAAAAATACTAGAGCAAATAACTATTGTAGGGGGGCACCTCGACACCACAAGACACCAAGGCGCACGAGGGCCTCCCAAGCACGCCCTGGTGGGTTGTGGCCAGCCCGGCCCATCTCCGGTGCCCATATTCTGGTACTTAAGGTATTTTGACCTAGAAAAAAAATCAATAGGGGACTTTCGGGGCGGAACGCCACCGTCTCGAGGCGTAACTTGGGCAGGATCACTTTTGCTCTCAAGCGGAGTGATTCCGCCGTTGGAACTTCCCTCCCAAGGGGGAAATTGAAGCCATCGTCATCACTAACAGCCCTCTCATATTTGGGAGGCCAATCTTCATCAACATCTTCAACAAGACCATCTCCTCTCAAACCCTACTTCCTCTCTTGTGTTCAATCTTTGTACTAGAACCTCTAATTGGTACCTATTGGTGACTAGTAGTGTTGATTACATCTCGTAGTTGATTACTACATGGTTTATTTGCTGGAAGATTATCTGCTCAGATCCATTATGCTATTTAATACCTCTATGATCTTGATCATGAATATCATTTGTGAGTAGTTACCTTTGTTCTTGAGGTCACGGGAGAAGTCATGTTGCATGTAATGATGTGAATTTGATATGTGTCAGATCTTTTGATGATATGAATGTTGTGATTACCTTAGTGGTGTCATGTGAACGTTGACTACATGGCACTTCACCATCTTTGGGCATAAGGGAATGCATTGTGGAGTAGTTATTAGATGATGGGTTGCTAGAGTGACACAAGCTTAAACCCTAGTTTATGTGCTATTTCGTAAGGGGCTGATTTGGTTTCAAATGTTTAATGCTATGGTTAGATTTATCTTAATACTGTTCTCATAGTTGCGGATGCTTGAGAGGGGTTTAATCATAAGTGGGAGGTTTGTTCAAGTAAGAACAACACCCAAGCACCGGTCCACCCACATATCAAATTATGAAAGTAGCGAACGCGAATCAAACCAACATGATGGAAGTGACTAGATGAAATTCTCGTGTACCCTCAAGAACACTTGCTTATTCTAAGAGACCATTTTGGCCCGTCCTTTGCCACAAAAGGATTGGGCTATCTTGCTGTACTTTATTTACCATTACCATTACTTGCTCATTACCAATTATCTTTATATCAAACTACATGCTACCTACAATTTCGGTGCTTGTAGAAATTACCTTGCTAAAAACAGCTTGTCATTTCCTTCTGCTCCTCGTTGGGTTCTACACTCTTACTTGTTGAAAGGACTACGATTGACCGCCTACACTTGTGGGTCATCAACACTTAGAACATACAAACACTTGCCCCATCCATTTTTTGAGAGAGCTACGTACTCATGTGTTGAGATCAAGATCTTCCACCCCAACCATATGAATCTTGATTTCTAGCCTCCCCAAGTTTCTTTCCATCCAATCAACCTCTTCTACCAAGCCAAATATGTGAGAGAGTGATTGAGTGATTAAGGAGACTATCTTTTGAAGCACAAGAGCAAGGATTTCATCATACTACCACATCTATTACCTTTTTAAGAGTGGTGTCTCCTATGTTGGTTAGGTGTCACTTGGGAGCCTCCTTCTTCGTGTTGTGGAGTTTAACCAAGAAGTTTGTACGGGCAAGGAGATTGCCTACTTCCTGAAGATCTACACATAGTGAGGCTAGTCCTTCATGGACAGAAGCTGTGATGGAATAGACGAGCTTGCTACTTTGTGGACCCTTTTGGGTGGATCCCTCTATGGACTCTTGTGACCACTACCCTCTGTGGGCTGAAGTATCCATCAGCATGGACGTATGATAGCACCACCTATCGAAACCATGGGAAAAATCTTCGTGTCTGCAATTGCGTTTGATCTTCCTGTCCCTACCCTCTACTTTCATGTGCTTGTCTTTAATCTCCGCTGCTATACTCTTATACATGAATGTGTAGGGTGTACTTGACTTTCTACAATTGTTAAAATTGTCCAACAACTAAACTAGGAAATGGCTAGATTTTTTATTGGTCAAGTAGTATAATCACCCCCCTTCTAGACATAATTTCGATCCTACAAGAGATATCAGAGCATTGGTCTCCATTGCATTGGTCTCACAACATTGGAGAGTATGGCATCTAGTGAGAGAAATTATCACCGTAGAGGTTCATATTTTGATGGTACAAACTTTGCTAGTTGGAAGCATAAGATGAAAATGCATATTCTTGGTCATAACCCCGCCGTATGGGTTGTTGTTCATGTTGGATTGCAAAGTGAATTCTTTGGTAATGGAAAGGAACCATATCATGAAGCGACCACAGAAGACTTGAAGATGTTGCAATACAATGCTCAAGCATGCAACATTCTATTCAACTATCTATGCCCCAAAGAGTTCAACAAGATTAGCCGTCTTGAGAATGCAAAAGAAATTTGGGATACTTTGGTTGAAAAGCATGAAGGTACCGAATCCGTGAGGGAATCTAAGTTGGAATAGCTACCCAGTCAACTTGACAAGTTCAAGATGAAGGATGGTGAAGGAGTCGCGAAAATGTACTCTAGGATTGCTCTCATCACAAATGAGATTGTCGGCTTAGGAAGTGAAGACATGACCGAAAAAATCAACACCAATAAGATCCTTAGAGCCTTATATGGAAAGTATGACACCGTGTGCACATTGATCCAAATGATGCCAAACTATAAAGATCTCAAGCCAACGGAAGTCATTGGTAGAATTGTTGCTCATGAGATGTCACTCGAAGACAAAGAAGAGTGACGTGGCTTGAGACTGCGTCGATATTTCCCCAAACAGGAATGGATGATGCAACATAGTGACGATAAGTATTTCCCTTAGTTAAGAAACCAAGGTATCAATTCGTAGAGGAAGATCAAGCAAATATGTAAACAACACCTGCACACAAATAACAAATACTGGCAACCCGACGCGTAAGAGAGGTTGTCAAGCTCTCAACGATAAAAAAATATATTAGGTTGTGATAGTTTGGGTAAATAGATCTCGCAAGAACACAAAATAAAATAAGTAAACAAAAAGTGCAACATGGTATTTTTGGATTTTTGGATTAACAGATATGAAACAAACACGGCAAAAAGATAGATCGCAAAGCAATATGTTGGAAAAGTACACCCGGGGGCCATAGGTTTCGCTAGTGGCTTCTCTCATGAGTATAGCACATGGTGGGTGAACAAATTACTACTGGGCAATTGATAGAAGATCGAATAGTCATGATGATATCCAAGGCAATGATCATTATATAGGCATCACGTTCAAGATAAGTAAACCGAAATGATTCTACATCGACTTCTATTACTCCACACATTGACTGTTATCCAGTATGCATCTAGCATATTAAGTTCATGGAAAAATGGGGTAATGCAATAAGAACGGTGACATGATGTAGACAAGATCTATTCATGTTGGAATAGACCCCATCTTGTTATCCTTAATAGCAATGATACATATGTGCCTTGCTGCCCCTTCTGTCACTAGGAAAGGACACCGCAAGATCGAACCCATCACAAAGCACCTCTTCCCATGGCAAGAAAAAATTGATGTAGTTGGCCTAACTAAACCAAATATTTGGAAAAGAAATACGAGGCTATAAGTAATCATGCAAATAAGACATCAAAGAAGAATCAAATAATATTCATGGATAGAAATTGATCATGAACTCAAAATTCATCGGATCCCAACAAACACACCACAAAAGTCATTACATCAAATTGATCTCCAAGAGACCATTGTATTGAGAATCAAAAGAGAGAGAGAGGAAGCCATATAACAACTGTCTACGAACCCGTAGGTCTATGGTCGACTACTCCCGCATCATCGGAGAGGCACCCATGAAGACGATGCACCCCTCCATGATGGTGTTAGATTGGATCTCGTGGTTCTGGAACTTGTGGCAGGTGGAATTGTGTTTTGTCGACTATACTAGGGTTTTCTGAATATTTGAGAATTTATAGAGGCGGTAGTCGGTGGAGGGGGTCCCCGAGGCGGCCACAACCCATCAGGGAGCGTCTTGGGCCTCTGGCGCACCCTTTTGGGTTGTGGGTGGCCTGGGCTCCCTCCTAGCTACTTTTTTTGGCCCATTGGCACTCTTTTGGTCCCAAAAAACCTCCAAAAAGTATCGTGTCGATTGGACTCCATTTGGTACTGATTTTCTGTGAAGTAAAAAACAAGCAAGAACAACAACTGGTACTTTGGCACTATGTCAATAGGTTAGTCCCAAAAAATGATATAAAGTTACTATTAAATTATTATAAAACAACCAAGATAGATAATATAACGGCATGGAACAAGCAAAAATTATAGATACGTTGGCGATGTTTCAGCATCCCCTAGCTTAATTCCTCCTCGTCCTCGAGTAGGCAAATGATAAAAACAGAATTTTTGATGTGGAATGCTGCCTAACATGTTCATCACATATTATTTTCTTTTGTAGTATGGACATTTGGAATTTTTGATGCTTCAAAGCAATAGTCTAGTGTTGACATAGAGACTTCAATACTCAAGCATATCAACAAGCAACCATGTCTTTCAAAATATCAACACTAAAGCAAGTTATCTATAACCCATCATGCTCAATCATTGATCCATTAATGAAACATACTCAAATGTAAGCTACACCTAATGCTCGAGTGCGATCATAGTGCCCCCTAGTTGGTGCTTTGTAAGAGAAGATGGAGACTCAAGTAAAAATAACAATTGCATAAAGTAAATAGATAGGCCCTTCATAGAGGGAAGTGTGGATTTGTAGAGGTTCCAGAGCTCAAGGTTTAAATTGATAGAGAGAAATATTTTGGATGGCATGTCTTTCCTGTCAACGAAAACGACCGAGAGATTTCAATATCTTTCCATGCTAGATACATCATAAGCGGTTCACAAACAGAAAATAAAGTTTATTCCCTTTTCCACAATTCTTTCACTTTCCATGGCTAGCCGAATCCATGTTTGCCTTCCATACCAACACTTTCCAAGTAATTTATTATTTGATAACATAAAGTAAATTTCTTTTCTTATTTTTCATTTTAGGACCGGGCATCCCTATTACCACCATACTCTCGTGCAATGACAAGTGAATAAACACTCATCTTGACAATAACACATCTAGCATGGAAAAATATTGGTCACCCCCTTTCGCTTCATGAGCTGGACGAGCACATAAAAATGAAAGTTCATTTTGAAAATTAGAGATGACACATACATATTTTCTTAGATGGCATGGAAATACCGCATATAGGTAGGTATGGTGGACTCATATGGCAAAACTGGGTTTATGGATTTTGGATGCACAAGTAGTATTTGTACTTAGTACAAGTGAAGGCTAGCAAATAGATTGAGAAGCAACCAACCAAGAAACGAAAAATAACATAAGCGAGCATTAAGCATAACTAACACCGAATAATGCACCATAAGTAGGATGTAATTTCATAGCACAACTATTGACTTTCGTGCTTGCATAGGGAATCACAACCTTAACACAAATATTCTTACTAAGCATAATTACTCACTAACATAACTCACATATTGTTAGAAATATGCCCTAGAGGCAACAATAAAATGGTTATTATTATCTTTCCTTGTTCATGATAATCATTTATTATCCATGATATAATTTTATTGATTGGAAACACATTGCATGTGTGGATACATAGACAATAATGTGTCCCTAGTGTGCCTCTAGTAAACTAGCTCGTTGATCAAAGATGGTCAAGGTTTCCTAGCCATGGACATAAGATGTCATTTGATAACGGGATCACATTATTGGGAGAATGATGTGATGGACAAGACCCAAACTATAAATATAGCATATGATCATGTCAGTTTATTGCTATAGTTTTCTTCACGTCAAGTATCTGTTCTTATGACCATGAGATCATGCAACTCACTGACACTGGAGGAATACCTTGTGTGATTAAACGTCGCAATGTATCTGGGTGACTGTAAAGATGCTCTACAAGTATCTCCGAGGGTGTCTGTTGAGTGGGCATGGATCGAGACTGGGATTTGTTACTCCGTGTGACGGAGAGGTATCTCAGGGCCACTTGGTAATACAATATCACAATGAGCCTTGCAACCAATGTGACTAATGAGTTAGTCATGGGATCTTGTATGATGGAACGAGTAAAGAGACTTGCCGGTAACGAGATTGAACTAGATATAGAGATACTGACGCTCGAATCTCGGGCAAGTAACATACCGAAGAACAAAGGGAACTACGTACGGGATTAACCGAATCCTTGACATAGAGGTTCAACCGATAAAAATATTCATATAACATGCAGGAAACAATATGGGCATCCAGGTCCCGCTATTGGTTATTGGCCGTAGAAGTGTCTCGGTCATGTCTACATAGTTCTCGAACATGCAGGGTCTGCACACTTAAGGTTAGGTGACATTTCAGTATAGTAGAGTTATGTATGTTGGTGACCGAAGGTTGTTTAGAGTCCCGGATGAGATCCAGGACATCACGAGGGGCTCCGGAAAGGTCCCGAGGTAAATATCAACATATAGGAAAGTGGTGTTTGAACTCCGGAAAATTTTCGGGCGTTTCCAGCAGTGTACCGGGAGTAACGAATGGGTTCTGGGGGTCCACCAATTGGGGCCACCACACCCCCAAGAGGGCCACATGGGCCTTAGGGTGGCACACCATCCCCTGGTGGGCTGGGCCGCTAGCCCAATAGGGCCTATATGGATGGACTTGTGGGAAAAGGAAAACCCAAGTGGGGAAGGGAAGGAGTCCTACTTGGAGTAGGATTGGAGGTGGACTCCTCCAGCTCCACATCCTTTTGGCCGACTCCTAGGAGGATCCCTAGGGAGGCCAGCCCCTCCCCTCCCTCATATATATACTAGAGGGGAGAGAGGGCAGCCACACCCAAGAAAAAGCCATGATGCAACCCTCTCTCCCCAATAGATCGTCTCCCTCTAATTTTGGTGGTGCTTAGGCGAAGCCCTGACGGAATAGTTCCACCACCATCGCTGCCATGACGTTGCGCTGCCATAGAACTCATCTACCTCTCCTCTCCCTCTTGCTGGATCAAGAAGGCGGAGATCGTCATTGAGCTGTACATGTGCTGAACGCGGAGGTGTCGTTCGTTCGACGCTAGATCGGGACGGATCGTGATCGGATCGCGAGACACCTGACGATTTGGATCGCGAAAGCGTTCGACTACGTCAACCGCTTTTCTTAACGCTTCCCGCTTAGCGATCTAAAAGGGTATGCAGATCCACTCTCCCTCTCTTAGATGCTCATCACCATTGATAGATCTTGCGTGTGTGTAGGAAATTTTTTGTTTCCCATGCAACGTTCCCTAACACATATTACTATCATCATGTCTCAAAACTATTACAAAGAATCAAGTTTAATTTGTCCAATGATCTTCATGAAAGTTTTTTTTCTTATATCCCTCTTGAATATCTATCACTTTGGGACTAGTTTCATATATTGCCATTGCTTTTGACAAGCTCACAAAGATATAAGTGAAGATCATGACCATAAAAGTTTCATCTATCAAAATAATATAAATGAAGCATGAGAGGATTTCTTCAAAATTACTAACTTTCAAATTAATATGAGTGAAGCATGAGAGAATTTCTTCAAACAAGTAAAAGCACGCCGTGCTCAAAAAGATATAAGTGAAGCACTAGAGTAATTCCGTAGCTTAAAACAATTGAGTGAAGCATATAGAGCAATTCTATAAAATCATAGCATAATTTTGGATCTCTCAAATAGGTTTGTCCAGGAAGGATAAAAACCAAATCAAGCAAAAACTCAAATTATACAAGATGCTCCAAGCACAACTCGTGATATGTGACGAATAAAAATATAGCTCCAAGTAAAATACCGATGGTTGTTAGAAGAAAGAGGGGATGCAACTCGGGGGACACCCCCAAGATTAGTTTCTTGTTACTCTTTGGATATTATCTTGGGGTGCCATGGGAATACACAAGATTAGGCTCTTCTTACTCCTTATTCCTTCATCCATAGTGATCTCACCCACAACTTGAAAACTTCAATCACACAAAATTTGACAAAATTCTCATGAGATCCGTTAGTATAATAAAGAAAATAACCACTATAAGTAATGTTGTAAACCCATTCATATTTTATTATTGAATTATATCTAATGTATTTTAACTTTACCAGGACTTATACCCTCCAATACAAGCCATCGATTCATCAAAACAAGCACACAATGCAACGAAAACAGAATCTATCTCAAACAGAATAGTATGTAGTAATCTATACTCTACGCATACTTATGCAACTCTAAAAATTCTAAAAAATTAGGAAAACTTAAATACTTTGTATAGAAATATCGTGTCAAAATTTCATCTCATTATCATTGAAAATATGTGCAGTGGAGACAAAGTTTATGTTTCAGATTCAACATTTTTTCTACTCATGTTAGGAATCATCCTAAAGGTTATAACTGGCACAAACACTACATAAAACATAAAAACACAATGATAATAGAGGAATAATTGTGCAAAAACTCAAAAACAGAAAGGAAAAGATAAAATAAATCTTATTCATTGGGTTGCCTCCCAACAAGCGCTTTTCTTTAAACCCTTTTACCTAGGCATGAAGATTTCGATAGTGCTCACATAAAAAGTTGTTATTGAAACATGCAAGAGAGCATCATGTATATCGACAATCAGATTTAAGTCTAACCCACTTCCTATCCATAGGGATTTTGTGAGCAAACAATTTATGGGAGCAAGAATCAACTAGCATAGGAAGGCAAAACAAGCATAACTTCAAAACTTTGAGCACATAGAGAGGAAACTTGATATTATTGCAATTCCAATAAGCATATGTTCCTCCCTCATAATAATTTTCTGTGGCATCATGAATGACTTTCACAATATATCTATCATAAACAATACTCTCTTGATGATCAACATGCATAAAGTTTTTATCATCTTCCAAAGTAGTGGGATTATCATCAACTAAAGTTATGACCTCTCCAAACCCACTTCTATCAGAAAATTCATAAGATTGAACACTCTCCAAATATGTGGGATTCTTTTTAACAAAAGTTGACGCTCTCCAAACCCACTTTCAATACTATTTCAAACATTATTGTCGGTAACATATCCAACATGAGATTTAAATAAATTTTCAAGGTCATAAGAAGCATTATCACCCCAATCATGGTCATTGCAATAAGAAGTGGACATGACAAAATTATCATCCCTAAGCATGTAGTTTTGCATATCATTAACATAATTGAGATTAATAGAGTTTATAGTAACATCATTGCAATCATGCTTTTCAATCAAGGAGCTTTCATAAATAACCTTATAAGTTTCTTCTTTCAACATTTCATCAATTTTTTTAGATTCATGATTTGCCAGCAAATCTTCATAGAGATAATCAAGTGAACTCAACTCACTAGCAATTGGTTTTTCAGAATTTGGTCATGTGCAAAGATTAGAAAGTGGATGAGGATCCATATCAATATATTTTAGCAAGCGAAGATGCAAACAAATAGAAGGCACGTGGCAACACATGCAAAGATAGCAAACAAGCAAAAAGGCAAACAGAAAAGAGGGCGAATAAAACAGAAAATTTGTGAAGTTGGGGGGGTGAGGAAAACGAGAGGCAAATGGAAAATGATGTAAATTGCAAGGAGATGAGATTTGTGATTAAGAACCTGGTACATGAGATTGCTTCGTCCCCGACAACGACGCCAGAAATTTCTTTGACGTGGATTGAGACTGCGTCGTTATTTCACCAAAGAGGAAGGGATGATGCAACACGTCGACGATAAGTATTTCCCTCAATTATGAAAGTGAGGTATCAATCCGTAGAGGAAGATCACACACCCACATAAACGACACATGCACATAAATAACAAATACTTGCAACCCGACACAAAAGAGAGGTTGTCAAGCTCTCTACGGTAATAAGATAGATTAGGTAATGATAGTTTTGGCAAATAGATCTTGAAAGAACACAAAATAAAATAAGTAAAAGAAAAGTGCAGCAAGGTATTTTTGTTTTTTTGATTAATAGATCTAAAAACAAAAAGGCAAAATAGCAGATCGGAAAGCAATATGTTGGAAAAGTAGACCCGGGGGCCATAGGTTTCACTAGTGTCTTCTCTCATGAGTATAGCACACGGTGGGTGAACAAATTACTGTTGGGAAATTGATAGAAAATAAAATAATCATGACGATATCCAGGAAATGATCATTATATATGCATCACATCCAAGATAAGTAGACAGAAACGATTCTCCATCTACTTCTATTACTCCACACATCGACCGCTATCCAGCATGCATCTAGTGTATTAAGTTCATGGGAGAACGGAGTAATGCGATCAGAATGGTGACATGATGTAGACAAGATATATTCATGTAGGAATAGACCCCATCTTGTTATCCTTAATATCAAAGATACATGCGTGTCTTGCTGCCCCTTTTGTCACTAGGAAAGAACACCACAAGATCGAACCCATCATAAAGCACCTCTTCCCATGGCAAGAAAAATTGATCTAGTTGGCCTAACTAAACCAAAGATTCGAAGAAGAAATACACGGCTATAAGTAATCATGAAAATAAGAGATCAAAGAAGACTCAAAGTCATATTCATGGATAGAAACTAATCATGAAATCAAAATTCGTCGGATCCCAACAAACACACCTCAAAAGTCATTACATCAAATAGATCTGCAAGAGACCATTGTATTGGGAATAAAAGATAGAGAGGAAGCCATCTAGATACCGCCTACGGACCCATAGGTCTATGGTGGATTACTCAGGCATCATCGGAGAGGCACCTATGATGAAGATAAACCCCTCCGTGATGGTGTTAGATTAGATCTCGAGGTTCTGGAACTCATGAATTGTGTTTTGTCGACTCCTCTAGGGTTTTCTGAATATTTGGGAATTTATATGGCGAATAGTCGGTTGAGGGGAGCCCGAGGTAGGCACGGTCCACCAGGTCATGCCAGGGGCCTCTGGCGCGCCCTGGTAGACCATGGCTATCTTGGCCCCCCTCTCTTGTGGTTGTTTGGCCCATCCTGGTTCTTCTGGTCCATAATAAATCTCCAAAAATTCCCATAGTGTTTGGGCTCCGTTTGGTACTGATTTTCTGTGAAGTAAAAAACAAGCAAAAACAGCAACTGGCACTTTGGCACTATGTCAATAGTTTAGTCCCAAAAAATGATATAAAGTTGCTATAAAATGATTGTAAAACATCCAAGATTGATAGTATAACAACATGGAACAAGCAAAATTTATGGATACGTTGGAGATGTATCAAGGTGCCCGGTGGATATTATTACTTTCTCACCTTCACCGATGACTTAAGTAGATATGGGTATATTTACTTAATGAAACACAATTCTCAAACATTTGAAAAGTTCAAGCAGTTTCAGAGTGAAGTTGAGAATCATCATAACAAGAAGATTAAATTCCTATGATCTGATCGAGGAGGAGAATATCTGAGCTATGAGTTTGGCAATCACTTAAGACAATGTGGAATTGTTTCACAATTGACACTGCCTGGAAAACCACAGTGTAATGGTGTGTCCAAACGTCGTAATCGAACCTTATTGGATATGGTGCGTTCTATGATGTCTCTTGCCGATTTGTCACTATTGTTTTAGGGTTATACGATAGAGACATCTGCATTCACTTTAAATAGGGCACCATCGAAATCTGTTGAGATGATGCCATATCAACTGTGGTTTGGGAAGAAACCAAAGTTGTCAGTTCTTAAAATTTGGGGATGCGATGCTTATGTCAAAAATCTTACCTTAAAAGTTGGAACCCAAAGTGGAGAAATGTGTCTTCATAGGATACGCAAAAGAGATGGTTGGGTATAGCTTCTATCTCAGATCCAAAGGCAAAGTGTTTGTCGCTAAGAATGGGTCATTTCTGGAGAAAGAGTTTCTCTCGAAAGAATTGAGTGGGAGGAAGATAGAACTAGATGAGGTTTTTGACCCTTTACTTCAACCAGAGAGTAGCGCAGCGTAGAAAGATGTTTCTATGGAGCCTACATTGGTTGAAGAGGAATCTGATGATGGTGATCATGAATCTTTGGATCAAGTTACTATCAAACTTCATAGGTCGACGAGGACACGTACTACTCCTGAGTGGGACGGTAACCCTGTCTTAGAGGTCATGTTGTTGGACAACGATGAACCTACGAGCTACGGAGAAGTGATGATGGGCTCAGATTCCGACAAATAGTTAGAGGCCATAAAATCCGAGATGGGATCCATGTATGAAACAAAGTATGGACTTTGGAAGTATTACCTGAAGGGTGAAAGGCCATTCAGAATAAATGGATCTTCAAGAAGAAGATGGACGCGGACGGTAATGTCACCGTCTATAAAGCTCGACTTGTGGCAAAGGGTTTTTCACAAGTTCAAGGAGTTGACTATGATGAGACCTTCTCACCCATAGCGATGCTTAAGTCCGTTAGAATCATGTTAGCAATAGCTGCTTTTTTTGATTATGAAATTTGGCAGATGGATTTCAAAATAGCGTTCCTTAACGATTTCCTTAAGGAAGAGTTGTAGATGATACAACCAGAAGGTTTTGTCGAAGTTTGCAAACTCTAGCGATCCATTTATGGACTAGTGCAAGCATCTCAGAGTTGGAATATTCGCTTTGATGAGGTGATCAAAGCGTTCAGGTTTATACAAGTTTATGAAGAAGCTTGTATTTACAAGAAAGTGAGTGGGATATCTATAGCGTTTCTAATATTATATGTGTATGTCATATTGTTAATTGGAAACAATATAGAATTGTTGGAAAGCCTAAAGGAATACTTGAACAAGAGTTTTTAAATGAAGGACCTAGGAGAAGCTGCTTTCATAGTAGGCATCAAGATCTATAGAGATAGATCGAGACACTTAATAGGACTTTCACAAAGCACATACCTTAACAAAGTTTGGAAGAAGTTGAAAATGGATCAGTCCAAGAAAGGGTTCTTGCATGTGTTGCAGGGTGTGAACTTGAGTAAGACTCAATGCTCAGTGACTGCAGAGGATATAGAAAAGATGAGTGTCATCCCCTATTCTTCTGCAGTAGGCTCTATCATGTATGCAGTGCTGTGCACAAGACCAGATGTCAGCCTTGCCATAATTATGGCTGGATGGTTTCAAAGTGATCCACGAATGGAACACTGGACGACGGTCAAGAATATCTTTAAGTCTATGAAAAGGACTAAGGAAATGTTTCTCATTTATGGAGGTGATCAAGAGTTTGTCGTAAAGGGTTATGTCGATGCAAGCTTTGACACTGATCCGGATGACTCTAAGTTTCAAACCGGATACGTATAGATTCTCAATGGGGGAGCGATAAACTAGTGCAGTTCCAAGCAAAGCGTGGTAGCTGATTCTACATGCGAAGTGGAGTACATATCTGCGTCGAAGGCAGCAAAGGAAGGTGTCTGGATGAAGGATTTCATGACAGATCTTGGAGTAGTGCCCAGTGCACTGGACCTGATGATTCCGTTCTGTGACAACACCGGTGCAATTGCTCTGGCCAAGGAACCAAGGTTTCACAAGAGGACCAGACACATAAGGCAATGCTTCAATTCCATGCCCGATTACATTAGAGAGGAGGACATAAATATTTGCAAAGTGCACACGGATCTGAATGTCGCAGACCGTTCACTAAACCTCTTCCACGGGCTAAACATGATTAGCACCAGAACTGTATTGGTGTTATGCCAGGCTAGTCAATAGACAATCTCAATCTCATATTCATTACTACAATCTTGTTGTAGATACCTGTACTATGTACTATCGTCATATCAATACAATGAAAAGCAGGACGCAGGGTATTATCTCCTTGAGAGAGCCCGAACCTGGGTAAAATCCCGTGTCCATGTTACCATCGCTCCAAGATGTCTAGCTTTGGACCCCTACTACGAGATATGCCGGTTTTGACACCGAGATTGGTTCTTTCATTGAGAGCCTGCTGGGTAGTCACTGCGGTGCGATGGGAATTCAGATTAGCTCCATCGTGACCTACGCGGCGGAACTAAGCTACATCATCAACATCGGCATCTTCGTTGTCGGCTTGACTGGTCACCTCATTTAGGCCGAGGACTGCATGCCATGTGAGATCATCTAGATTGGACGGGTGTCTTCATCAACATCAACTCCAATCTCAACCAAGACCATGGAAGAATCCTCCATACTGCTCCGGGGCTCAACATCAACATTGCCCTCATGCGACCCTATAGTTTTTTTGGACAGTGAAATCGTGTTCGTCGTCCCCGCCTCCTCGAGTGTTGCTTTGACGATTTCTTCAGTGGAATTGTGAGGAATTGAGTCTAGAACAAACTTGCAAATTTTTGTCGCGTTCTGGTGAAGGAATCTCCCGTGGTCTACAATATACTGGAGCCCTATCGAATCTGGACGAGTTTAGGGCGAGGAGTCCAGCGTCTAGCTTGGACGTCCGTTGGAAAATCCCACCATTCATCAGTTACAGAATTCCTATAACGATCACCCATCAAAATTTCAGCTCAATCCGACCGTCCAAACTCCAGAAAATATCTGATTAGTACAATGGATTTTGGATCTATTTTCTGTGCGAAAACGAATCCGACCTGAGTTCATCTTTTTCATGAATGGGTTGTCGAACATCCTTTTTGAAGGAAATTTTCTCATCATCTCGGTCATCCGACCAAGAGTTCGGCATCGCAAGGTCTGAATAATCATGTGGCAAACCTCGTCATCCGCGGGTTGTACGGGTCTGGCGCCCCATTGCTTCATCAAGCCAGCATCGACCTCATCACAAATTCTGACCTGCGTCGGCATTGTCGTGCCGATTCTTTTTCAAGCTGACGTCCACCACGCCGACCTGCTTTGACACATCAACTGGCATGGGGCTCTAGCTCCACCTTACAGATCTGCTCCGCCACCTCGGCTAGACCGAGGCTTTGGCAACCCTTCATCAACCCGCTCCGGGAACTTCGGCATCATCATCTAACCTGCTTCAACACATCGGCTGGCATGACACTTCGGCGTCACGAGCCGACCTACTTCAACACATCGGCTGACATGAGACTTCGGCATCACCAGCTGACCTGCTTCAACACATTCGCTGGCATGGGACTTCGGCGTCACCAGCCAACCTACTTCAACACATTGGCTTGCACGAGACTTTGGCGTCACCAGCCGACCTGTATGGGACTTCGGCGTCCGCCGATCACAGCTTCGCCATGTTAACTGGATCGAGGACTTCATCTCGCCACATCGACCGTGCAGCGTCGCCACTTCGTCAAACCGAACTCTTCATCCAGGCACCTCGACACCCAGTCCATATTCCTTTAATTATTTGCTTCACTTAAATTAACTAAGTAGAAGAATTTAATATATATATATATATTATTACCTTTATTTGTTATTACTCTTGGCTTGCACTATATTGTGTGCACAGGTAATCGGCTTCGGTTGTGTCATGCGATCACCTTGGCGTGTCTAATTAGTTGTCACGCCTCCATCAACCAAATTGTGTCGTCGACATGGACGATGGACTAGGGGCTTCGCCGTCATGCTGCTGAACTACTCCGTCTGCTCGACTCGCCTGGGGGTTTCTCCTTGGCCTTCGGAAGTGTTGTGTTGTCATCAAGCCAAGCTCTTCTTCGGCTACCTCGTGACCGGCTTTGGGGCTGGGACCTTGACCCACTACAAGCTCGGCACACATCACAAGCTCATTAACCAGCTAAGTCGCTTTCATCCTCACTTTTTTAAATTTTAAATTTTGTTCGGTTCAACCAAGCATTATACTTTTTTGACAAAAAATTTGTTTGCGAATGTATTGCAACCTTCCTTGTTCGTGTTTACGCCAATATATGCATCATGTTGACTTAAGTGTTTCGCAAAGCTGGGTTGCCTTGCTCCTGTGCTTACCCCTACGTTCCTGATTGTTCGGCTAGGGAGTAAAGGGAGCACCTCTACGATTGTTACGATCGGGTCATCCGAACTCGTACCTCAGATGGGTGAAGCCGAAAGCTAGCGCTCTTACAGTTTTCAACTATGGTCGACCATGATGGAGGACAAGCATACATAAATCTATTGCACACCCCTCATGGTAATCATGAGAACCCAAAGAAAGGAACCGTTGGAGTAACTATTTTCTTTGAAGATTCTTCTTATGTTAAATAGTAATATAGCATAAGTTCCCTAGGCGCGCTTTATTTCTTATAGCCCAATGGCCTGATTGCCTGGTTATTCGAAACACCTCCGATATCCTCGGATGGCATAGTAGATCACACATTTCGACCCTTAGCCGAAGAGGGAGAAGCCGATGGTCGGTTAAGACGCGTTTAAAGTTCGGGATAACACATACATGATATAAGTACTTCGGTACATACAATCATTATACATAAAATTCTTTTACCCAAGTCACTTGGGGGCTCTTAAATTTATATGAGCCATTTTATAATAAACGTTGTTTTGTTCTTGGTCGTTGCAAACTCTTTTTCTACTACTCTTTTTTTCGACATAAGTGTTTGGTCAATAGCTAGGTAGCCTAGTTTCTCTCTAAAGCCGCTTGAGTTTAGTTCGCTAAACAGGCCTTGGAGTAACACTCTGCCCTCGGGATATGGAGGTTGAATCCAAAGGTTGGCCCGCTTGAAGTTTGTGAGATCAGATGTATCATGTTAAAGCACGACCGAAGCACATGTTAATTTTAAGACCAATTGCCGGATTGGCACCAAAACACTTGATTTAGTTCGAACCTCAAAGTTTTTACATAAGTTTTTTGGCTTTTCGAGCTTATGGCACTTTTAAGCTATTTGCATGTTTTTCAGGAGGATGGACATCATCTTGACCGAGGTGCCCTACGTAATAATTCAGCTCGGGACATCTTTTTTGACCCGCTGTTTGGCATCTTCCCTGCCGACCTCCACCTTGGCATCTCGGATATTGCTCTATATACATAAGTTTCGAACCGTGTCTTCGGTTAATAGTTGGGTTGCCCTGTTCTCGTGATTGCCCCTTACCTTTCGCATTGTTCGTCCAAGGTGTGCAAAGGGAGAACCACTGTGATTGTACTTCTGTTTTAACTGGTTAAGTACTTCAGTGGAGAAAGCCGAAAATTGACTGTCACAATGAGCGCAAACTGGTCAGCGATCCGATGACTCTGTCAGACTATAGACCGATAGAGGTTACCCCATGGGCCTTCCATAAATTTGGCCGAAGTGTTAACGACTTGACCTTGACTGATATCGAGCACTAACCGGGGGCTAGTAACTGGCCTCCTAAACTTTAAGCTCCTATGACTAAGTGAAAGTTCTAAAGCCTAGATATCTGATTGCCTCGTTTCCGCTAACACAACGGCCTCCGGGCACTGAGACATTGGCTAAGGGTTGTTTTGTTACTATGGAAACACCTTGCGTAGCAGTTACAAAGGGGTAGAAGCCGAGGATGTGTCACTCTCAAATGATAAATAGTCACAAAGGAGTCAAAATAGCATATAGCATTAGAAATTATATTCAATATGCGAGTGCTGCCTTCCATAATCATCGTTAGAAATCCATAAATATGCATCAATTTGACTTAAGATTTTAGCCAAGATGGGTTGCCTGGCTCCTGTGCTTACCCCCTACGTTCCCGATTGTTCGGCTACGAGGTAAAGGGAGCACCTCTGTGATGGTTACTTCCGGGTCATTCGGGTTAGTACCTCAGACTGGGTGAAGCCGAGACCTAGCCATCTTAAGAATATAATTGGTCGGCAACGACGGAAGTGAAATTTTTGATTCATTAAAGACCATAGAGTTCGTTAACATTCCCCAAACTAAATCCTGAATATTTTCCTCCCACATTGATCGGAGTTGAGGTTTCATGATCATGGTCAACATGACATCCTGGGAAAGAAACTTCTAGAGGAACTATTTTTCCTAGAAGATGTATCTTACGTTAATAGTAATATAACATATCTCTCCGTGTACCTTTGTTTATAAAACAGTATGACCCGATTGCCTTGTTTGTCATAAATCTTTGTCTTTCTAAAGGCTTTACAAAGTATGACAAACACTCCTCGGCTACTGGCCGAGGAGGTTGAAGCCGATGGTCGGTCAAAAAAGTCTTGTACAATGCGGATTCGAGCATTAATGATGTAAAGTACTTGGATGCATGGAATCATTACACATAAATCGTGATGAACATAAAAAAGTTTGTGTCAAACACATATCGATCCTTAATTCGACCACCCGTGCCCAAATTAAGGCTCGAGGGCTACTGCATTGCCTATTCAATGCAGCAAAGTCAAAGCGCAATACGGTTTCTGAGGAGATTTGATACTCAGGTTGGTCGGCCGCACCCAACCCGAGTCTTGGAAACTTTTGCGTACCACGTTTCCATCCCTAACGTATGCCGTCGAGCAAGAACTTGATCCTCAGGCCGATTTTGCAAATCGATCTAAGTCTTAGGGGCTACTTGTTGGAAATATGCCCTAGAGGCAATAATAAATTGGTCATTATCATATTTCCTTTTTCATAATAATCGTTTATTATCCATGCTATAATTGTATTGATTGGAGACTTAGATGCATGTGTGGATACATAGACAAAACCATATCCCTACTATGCCTCTAATAGACTATCTCGTTGATCAAAGATGGTTAAGGTTTCCTAGCCATGGACATGAGATGTCATTTGATAAACGGGATCACATCATTAGGAGAATGGTGTGATGGACAAGACCCAAACTACGAACGTAGCATATGATCGTGTCAGTTTATTGCTACCGTTTTCTGCATGTCAAGTATATGTTCCTATGACCATGAGATCATGCAACTCACTAACACCGGAGGAGTACCTTGTGTGTATCAAACGTCGCAACGTAACTGGGTGACTATAAAGGTGCTCTACAGGTATCTCCGAGGGTGTCTGTTGAGTTGGCATGGATCAAGACTGGGATTTATTACTCCGTGTGACGGAGAGGTATCTCAGCGCCCACTCGGTAATACAACATCACAATAAGCCTTGCAAGCAATGTGACTAAGTGTTAGTCATGGGATCTTGTATTATGGAACGAGTAAAGAGACTTGCCGGTAACAAGGTTGAACTAGGTATGGAGATATCGACGATCGAATCTCGGGCAAGTAACATACCGAAGAACAAAGGGAACATCATACGGGATTAACTGAATCCTTGACATAGAGGTTCGACCAATAAAGGTCTTCATAGAATATGTAGGAACCAATATGGGCATCTAGGTCCCACTACTGGTTATTGACCGTAGAGGTGTCTCGGTCATGTCTACATAGTTCTCGAACCCACAGGGTCTGCACACTTAAGGTTTGGTGACATTTCGGTAGTATAGAGTTATGTATGGTGGTGACCTAAGGTTGTTCGGAGTCCCAGATGAGATCCTGGATGTCACGAGGAGTTCCAGAATGGTCCGGAGGTAAATATTCATATATAGGAAGTCCTGCTTTGGTCGCCGGAAAAGTTTCGGGTTCATCGGTAGTATACCGGGAGTGCCAGTAGTGTACTGGGAGACCATCGGGAGGGGTATTTCGACCCAAGAGGCTACACGGGCTGTGGGAGAGTGAATACCGGCCATTAGTGGGCTAGTGGAAGTCCCACACAAGGCCCATGCGTCTGGGAGAGAAAGCCCAAGGAGAAAAAGGTGGAAAAAGGCAAAAAAAGGCAAAAATAAGGAGGAGTCCTAGTCCTACTAGGATTGGAGGAGGAATCCTCCAATCCCACTAGGTTTGGCCGACCCAAGGGATGCCTCTTTGGCAGACAAGCCTCCTCCTCCTCTCCTCCTATATATACAAGAGGATTTTAGGGTTTTGGCACAGAATTTTCAGCCACGTGCTACCCGTTCCTCTAGTGCATAGTTTCTCCTCTAGATCGGATTTCTAAAGTGCTCAGGCGAAGCCCTGCCGGAATAGCTCCACCACCATCTCCGGAGCGCCGTCATGCTACCGGAGAACTCTTCTACCTCTCCGCTCCCTCTTGTTGGATCAAGAAGTCGGAGATCGTCATCGAGCTGTATGTGTGCTGAATGCGGAGGTGCCGTCCGTTCGGCGCTAGATTGGAAGGACCGTGATCAAGATTGCGAGATAGATCGTGATGAGTTCGCGGGATGGATCATGATGAGTTCGCGGGATGGATCGTGATCAAGATCGCGAGATGGATCGTGACGAGTTTGTGGGACGGATCGTGATGTGTTCACAGGACGGATCGTGATTGGATCACGGGACGGATCGTGCTGAGATTGCATGACGCTCGACGATTTGGATCGTGAAGACGTTCGACTACACCAACCGCATTTCTTAATGCTTCCCGCTTAGCGATCTACAAGGGTACGTTGATCCACTCTCCCTCTCGTAGATGCTCATCACCATGGATAGATCTGCGTGTGCGTAGGAATTTTTTTGTTTCCCATGCAACGTTCCTCAACAGTGGTATCAGAGCTAGGTCTATGTGTAGATGAGATCTCGAGTAGAACACAAAAGGTTTGTGGGCGTTGATGCTTAGATTGCTTCCTCCCTTGGTCGGATTTTGGTTCAGCGGTATTGAGAGATAAAGCGGCCCGGACCAACAGTACTCGTACACTTACGAGAGACCGGTTCCCTCGACCGCAACTTGTTGCATAGATGGCTTGCGAGTGCCAGTTTCTCTCACTTTAGTTGGATCGGATTCGACAAAGGCGGTCATTGAGAAGGTTGAAAAGCAACTAGTGTATCACCGTTGTGGTTGTTTTGTAGATGAGAATTGTTCTTGCTAGATACCCGTAGCAGCCATGTAAAACATGCAACAACAATTAGAGGACGTCTAACTTGTTTTTGCAGAGTATGTTGTGATGTGATATGGCCAATTACATGATGTGATATATGTGATGTATGAGATGATCATGTGATGTATAGATTATCACGACTTGCATGTCAATGAGTACGGCAACCGGCAGGAGCCATAGAGTTGTCTTTAATTATTGTATGACCTGTGTGTCAATCATTAAGAGCTATGTAATGCTTTACTTTATCGCTAAACAGTAGCAATAGTAGTAGAAGCATGGTGGGCGCGACAACCCCGGTGGCGACACGTTGATGGAGATCATGGTGTCATGCCGGTGACGATGGAGATCATGCCGGTGCTTTCACGATGGAGATCAAAAGCACAAGTTCATGGCCATATCATGTCACTTATGATTTGCATGTGATGTTAATCCTATTATGCACCTTGTTTTTCTTAGGACGACGGTAGCATTATAAGGTGATCCCTCACTTAATTTCAAGATAAATTGTGTTCTCCCCGAGTGTGCACCGTTGCAAAAGTTCTTTGTGTCGAGACACCACGTGATGATCGGGTGTGATAGAATCTACGTTCACATAGAACGGGTGCAAGCCAGTGTTGCACATGCAGAACACTCGGGTTAAACTTGATGAGCCTAGCATGTATAGACATGGCCTCGGAACACAAGAGACCGAAAGGTCGAACATGAGTCATATAGTAGATATGATCAACATGATGATGTTCACCATTGTAACCACCTCAACTCACGTGATGATCGGACATGAGTTGGTTAATTTGGATCATGTATCACTCGGATGACCGAAGGGATGTCAATTTGAGTGGGAGTTCTTAAGTAATATTATTAATTGAACTCGTTATCATGAACATAGTCAGTAGTGTCTTTGCAAAATTATGTTGTAGATTACTATCTCACGCTGTAGCTCCCTTGAATTTTTATATGTTCCTAGAGAAATAGAGTTGAAAGTTGATGGTAGCAATACTGCGGACTGGCTCCATGATCTGAGGATTGTCCTCATTGCTGCACAGAAGGCTTATGTCCTTAAAGCACCGCTCAGTGCGCCAACCCCTCTAACGTCGTTTGTAGATGTTGTGAACATCTGACAGGCACGTTCTGATGACTACTTGATAGTTTAGTGCGTCATGCATTACGGCTTAGAATTGAGGCTCCGAAACATTTTGAATGTCATGGAACATATGAGATGTTCTAAGAGCTGAAATTAGGATCCCAGGCTCATGCCCGTGTTGCGAGATATGAGATCTCCAACAAGATTCTTTGCCTGCAAGATGAAGGATAATAGCTCAATCATTGAGCATGTGCTCAGATTGTCTGGCTGCTACAATCGCTTGAATCGAGTGGGAGTTGATCTTCCAGATAAGACAGTGATATATATAGTTCTCCAAGTCACTATCACTAAGCTACTAGAACTTGGTGATGAACTATAAAATGCCAGGGATAGAAATAATGATCCCTAAGCTGTTCGCGATATTTGACACCGCGAAGGTAGAAATCAAGAAGGAGCGTCAAGTGTTGATGGTTAGCTAAACCACTAGTTTCGAGAAGGGCAAGAGCAAGGAGGGAAAAATCATGGATAGCAAGTCAGTTGCTGCTCCAGTGAAGCAACCCAAAGTTGAACCCAAACCCGAGACTAAGTGCTTCGATAATGAGGAGAGCGGTCACTGAAGCGGAACAACCCTAGATACTTGGTAGATAAGATAGGCTGGCAACGCCGAGAAAAGTATATTTGATATACGTTTTAATGATGTGTACCTTGCAAGTACTCCTAGTAGCACCTGGGTATTGGATACCGGTTTGATTGCTAAACGTTAGTAACTCGAAATAAAAGCTACAAATGGAGCACTAGCTAAGGGTGAGGTGACGATGTGTGTTGGAAATGTTTCCAAGGTTGATGTGATCAACATCACACGCTCTCTAACTTCGAGATTAGAGACAAACCTAAATAAATGTTATTTGGTGTTTTGCATTGAGCATGAACGTGATTAGATCATGTTTATTGCAACACGGTTATTCATTTAAGTTAGAGAATAATGCTTATTCTGTTTACATGAATAATACCTTCAATGGTCATGCACCTAGTGAGAATGGTTTGTTGAGTCTTGATCGTAGTAATACACATGTTCATAACATTGACGCCTACAAAGTTAATAATGATAGTACCACATAATTGTGGCACTGCTGCTAAATGTCATATTGGTATAAAGCGCATGAAGAAACTCCATGCTAATGGATCTTTGGACTCATTCGATTTTGAATCGGTTGAGACATGCGAACCATGCCTCTTGGGCAAGATGACTAAGGACCCCGTTTCCAGATGGATGGAGCGGGCAAGTGATTTATTGGAAATGATACATGTTGATGTATGCAATCCAATGAGTCTTGTAGCGTGCGGTGGATATCGTTATTTTCTTACCTTCATCAATGATTTGAGTAGATATAGTGTATATTTACTTAATGAAACACAAGTCTGAATCGTTTGAAAGGTTCAAGCAAATTCAGAGTGAAGTTTAAGATCATCGTGACAAGTAGATAAAAATGTCCGTGATATGATCGTGGAGGTGAATATCTGAGTTACGAGTTTGGCATACAACTTTAGACAATGTGAAATTAGTTTCACAACTCATGCCACCTGGAACACCATAGTGTGATGGTTTGTCCGAATGTCATAGTCATACTCTATTGGACATGGTGCGTGCTATGATGTCTCTTATTGTTTTGCTACTATAATTTTGGGGTTACACATTAGAGACAACTACATTCACTTTAAATAGGGCACCATCTAAATCCGTTGAGATAACACCATATGGTTTGGCGGAAAACTAAGTTGTCATTTCTTAGAGTTTGGGAATGCGACACTTATGTCTGATAAGCTCGAACCCAAAGTAGAAAAATGCATTTTCATAAGATACACTAGTGATGCTTGTGTGGAAAATGTTTTCACCTAATGAGCTCGAACCCAAAGCAGACAAATGCATCTTCATAGAATACCCTAAGAACGGTTGGGTAAACCTTCTATCTCAGATCCAAGCATAAAGTGTTTGTTGCTAAAACTGGGTCCTTTCTCGAGAAAAGTTTCTCTCAAAAGAATTGAGTGGGAGGAAGATAGAACTTGATGAGGTTGTTGAACCTTTGTTCAACCAAAGAGTAGCGCAACGCAGGAAGTAGTTTTCTGTGAAGCCTACGTTAGTTGAAGAGGAAGTAAATGATGATGATCATGAAGCTTCAGATCAACTTACTATCGAACCTCGTAGGTCAACAAGGATGTGTGCTGCTCATGAGCGGTACGACAACCTTGTCTTGGAGGTCATGTTGTTGGACAACAGTGAACCTACGGGCTGTGGAGAAGCGATGATGGGCCCGGATTCCGACAAATGGTTAGAGGCTATAAAATCCGAGAAAGGATCCATGTATGAAAACCAAGTGTAGACTTTGGTAGACTTGCTCGTTGGACGGCAGTTCATTGAGTACAAATGGATCTTTAAAATGAAGACATACGCTGATGGTGAATGTCGCCATTTATAAAGCTCGACTTGTCGCAAAGAAGTTTCCGCCAAGTTCAAGGAGTTGACTGTAATGAGACTTTCTCACTCGTAGCGATGCTAAAGTGTGTTGGAATTGTGTTAGCAGTTGCTGCATTTTTCAATTATGAAACCTGGCAGATGGATACCAAAACATCGTTTCCTTCCTTAAGGAAAGGTTGTATGAGATAGAACCAGAAGGTTTTGTCGGTCCTAAGGATGCTAAAAGGTGTGCCAGCTTTAGTGAACCTTCTATGAACTAAAGGAAGCATCTTAGAGTTGGAATATACACTTTGATAAGGTGATCAAAGTTTTTGAGTCTATACAAAATTTATGAGAAACTTGTATTTACAATAAAGTGACTGGGAGCACTATAGAGTTTCTGGTAAGCATATGTGGTTGACATATTGTTGATCGGAAATGATGTAGAATCTCTAGAAAGCATAAACGGTTGTTTGAAAAAGATTTTTTCAAAGGAAGACCTAGATAAAGCTACCTAATTGTTGAGCATCAAGATCTATAGAGATAGATCAAGAAGCTTGATGAGACTTTTCAATAAGTACATACCTTCACAAAGTTTTTGAAAGAATTCAAAATGGATCAGTCAGAGAAAGAGTTCTCGCCTGATTTGTAAGGCGTGAAGTTGAGTAAGAATCAATGCCCAGTGACTGCAGAAGATAGAGAAAAGATGAAGTCTGATCCCCTATGCTTCAGCCATAGGCTCTATCATATATGCAATGCTATGCACAAGACCCGATGTCAGCCTTGCCATAAGTATGGCCGGAAGGTTTCAAAGTGATCGTGGAATGGAGCTCTGGACAGCGGTCAAGATTATCCTTAGTAACTAAAAGACTAAGGAGATGTTTCTCGATTATGGAGGTGATATAGAGTTCGCCGTAAAGAGTTACGTCGATGCAAGCTTTAACACCAATCCAGATGACTCGTAGTAGCTATCTTGGTACGTATAGTGGAGCAGCCATTTGGAATAGTACCAGGTGGAGTGTGGTAGCAGTGTTTACGGTTTGACATAGAAATTTGCAAAGTACACACGGATCTGAATGTCGTAGACCCGTTGACTATAAGACCTCTCTCACATGCAAAGCATGATCAAGCCCCAGAACTCATTGGGTGTTAGATTCATAACAATGTGAATCACATGGTGATGTGAACTAGATTATTGACTCTAGTGCAAGTGGGAGACTGTTGGAAATATGCCCTAGAGGCAATAATAAATTGGTTATTATCATATTTCCTTGTTCATGATAATCGTTTATTATCCATGCTATAATTATATTGATTGGAGACTTAGATGCATGTGTGGATACATAGACAAAACCATGTCCCTAGTATGCCTCTAATAGACTAGCTCGTTGATCAAAGATGGTTAAGGTTTCCTAGCCATGGACATGAGATGTCATTTGATAAATAGGATCACATCATTAGGAGAATGGTGTGATGGACAAGACCCAAACTAGGAACGTAGCATATGATCGTGTCAATTTATTGCTACTGTTTTCTGCATGTCAAGTATATGTTCCCATGACCATGAGATCATGCAACTCACTGACACCGGAGGAGTACCTTGTGTGTATCAAATGTCACAACGTAACTGGGTGACTATAAAGGTGCTCTACAGGTATCTTCGAGGGTGTCTGTTGAGGTGGCATGGATCAAGACTGGGATTTGTTACTTCGTGTGACGGAGAGGTATCTAAGGGCCCACTCGGTAATACAACGTCACAATAAGCCTTGCAAGCAATGTGACTAAGTGTTAGTCACGGGATCTTGTATTACGAAACGAGTAAAGAGACTTGCCGGTAACAAGGTTGAACTAGGTATGGAGATACCGATGATCGAATCTCGGGCAAGTAACGTACCGAAGAACAAAGGGAACATCATACGGGATTAACTAAATCCTTGACATAGAGGTTCGACCGATAAAGATCTTCGTAGAATATGTAGGAACCAATATTGGCATCCACGTCCCGCTATTGGTTATTTACCGTAGAGGTGTCTCGGTCATGTCTACATGGTTCTCGAACCCGCAGGGTCTGCACACTTAAGGTTTGGTGACGTTTCGGTAGTATAGAGTTATGTATGGTGGTGACCGAAGGTTGTTCGGAGTCTCGGATGAGATCTCGGATGTAACGAGGAGCTCCGGAATGGTCTGGAGGTAAAGATTCATATATAGGAAGTCCTGTTTTGGTCGCCGGAAAAGTTTCGGGCTCATCGGTAGTGTACTGGGAGACCATCGGGACGGGTATTTCGACCCAAGAGGCTACATGGGCTGTGGGAGAGTGAATACCAGCCCATAGTGGGCTGGTGGTGTTGAAAATATGCCCTAGAGGCAATAAATAAGGTGTTTATTATTGTATTTCTTTGTTCATGATAATCGTTTATTACCCGTGCTATAATTGTATTAATTGGAAACATGGATACATGTGTGGATACATAGACAAACACAATGTCCCTAGTATGCCTCTAGTGAATTAGCTCGTTGATTGAAAGATGGTTAAGGTTTCCTAGCCATGGACATGAGATGTCATTTGATAACGGGATCACATCATTAGGAGAATGATGTGATGGACAAGACCCAAACTACAAACGTAGCTTATGATCGTGTCAGTTTATTGCTACTGTTTTCTGCATGTCAAGTATATGTTCCTATGACCATGAGATCATGCAACTCACAGATATAGGAGGAGTACCTTGTGTGTATCAAACGTCGCAACGTAACTGGGTGACTATAAAGGTGCTCTACAGGTGTCTCCGAGGGTGTTTGTTGAGTTGGCATGGATCAAGACTGGGATTTGTTACTCCGTGTGACGGAGAGGTATCTCAGCGCCCACACGGTAATACAACATCACAATAATCCTTGCAAGCAATGTGAATAAGTGTTTTTCACGGGATCTTATATTATGGAACGAGTAAAGAGACTTGCCAGTAATGAGGTTGAACTAGGTATGGAGATACCGACGATCGAATATCGGGCAAGTAACATACCGAAGAACAAAGGGAACATCATACGGGATTAACTAAATCCTTGACATAGAGGTTCGACCAATAAAGATCTTCGTAGAATATGTAGGAACCAATATGGATATCCAGGTCCTGCCATTGGTTATTGACCGTAGAGGTGTCTCGCTCATGTCTACATAGTTCTCGAACCCGCAGGGTCTACACACTTAAGGTTTGGTGACGTTTCGGTAGTATAGATTTATGTATGGTGGTGACTGAAGTTTGTTCGGAGTCCCAGATGAGATCCTGGACGTCATGAGGAGCTTCGGAATGGTCCAGAGGTAAAGATTCATATATAGGAAGTCCTGTTTTGGTCGCCGGAAAAGTTCCGGACTTATCAGTAGTGTACCGGGAGTGCCGGTAGTGTACCGGAAGACCTCCGGGAGGGGTATTTCGACCCAAGAGGCTTCATGGGCTGTGGGAGAGTGAATATCAGCCCTTAGTGGGCTGGTGGAAACTCCCACACAAGGCCCATGTGGCTGGAGAAGAAAACCCAAAAGGAAAAAGGTGGAAAAAGGCAAAAAGGGAAAAAATGATGAATCCTAATCCTACTAGGAGTGGAGGAGGTGGACTCCTCCTCTCCTAGTTCGGCCGATGCCTAGGAGGTTTGGAGGCCAAGCTGCCTCCTCTCCTCCTCTCCTCCTATATATACTAGTGGTATTGAGGGTTTTTGCACTAGATTTTCAGCCACGTGCTACCCGTTCCTCCAGTGCATAGTTTCTCCTCTAGATCGGTTTTCTGCAGTGCTTAGGCGAAGCCCTGCCGGAATTGCTCCACCACCATTGCCGGAGCACCGTCAGGATGCCGGACAACTCTTCTTACTATCCACTCATTCTTGCTGGATCA
Organism: Hordeum marinum; assembly: GCA_022496015.1. Classification (NCBI taxonomy): domain Eukaryota; kingdom Viridiplantae; phylum Streptophyta; class Magnoliopsida; order Poales; family Poaceae; genus Hordeum; species Hordeum marinum. The sequence goes on from CM039678.1 coordinate 214,040,492, forward strand.
AGACGGTGGAGATCGTCATCAAGTTGTACGTGTGCTGAACGCGGAGGTGTCGTCCGTTCGGTGCTAGATTGGAAGGACTGTGATCAAGTTCATGAGACGGATCGTGATCAAGTTCGTGGAACCGGTCGTGATCCCATAATGGGACGGATCGTGATTGGATCGTGGGATGGATCGTGATTGGATCACGGGACGCACGACTATTTGGATCGCGAAGACGTTCGACTACACCAACCGCGTTTCTTAACGCTTCCCGCTTAGCGATCTACAAGGATATGTAGATCCACTCTCCCTCTCGTAGATGCTCATAACCATGGATAGATCTTCGTGTGCGTAAGAAATTTTTTGTTTCCCATGCAACGTTCCCCAACAGGTGGAAGTCCCACACAAGTCCCATGCGACTGGGAGAGAAAGCCCAAAGAGAAAAAGGTGGAAAAAGGCAAAAAAAGGCAAAAATAAGGAGGAGTCCTAGTCCTACTAGGATTGGAGGAGGAATCCTCCAATCCCACTAGGTTCGGCCGACCCAAGGGCTGGCAGCCAAGCCTCCTCCTCCTCTCCTCCTATATATTCTAGAGGATTTTAGGGTTTTGGCACACAATTTTCAGCCACGTGCTACCCGTTCCTCTAGTGCATAGTTTCTCCTCTAGATCGGATTTCTGCAGTGCTTAGGCGAAGCCCTGCTGGAATAGCTCCACCACCATCTACGGACCACCGTCACGCTGCCGGAGAACTCTTCTACCTCTCCGCTCCCTCTTGCTGGATCAAGAAGGCGGAGATCTTCATCGAGCTTTACGTGTGCTGAACGTGAGGTGCCGTCCGTTCGGCGCTAGATCGGAAGGATCGTGATCAAGATCGCGAGACGGATCATGATGAGTTCGCGGGACGGATCATGATGAGTTCGTGGGACGGATCGTGATCAAGATCGCGAGACGGATTGTGATGAGTTCGCGGGACGGATTGTGATGTGTTCACGGGACGGATCGTGATTGGATCGCGGGACGGATCGTGATGAGATCGCGGGACGCTCGGCGATTTGGATCGCGAAGACGTTCGACTACACCAACCGTGTTTCTTAACGCTTCCCGCTTAGCAATCTACAAGGGTACGTAGATCCACTCTCCCTCTCGTAGATGCTCATCACCATGGATAGATCTGGTGTGCGTAGGAAATTTTTTGTTTCCCATGCAAGATTCCCCAACACTACTGGGATCAGTGGTTTTATTTTCTTTATTATTATTTTCCTTTAGGTGCATCTCGGGTTATAGACCGGCACACACCTTGAGGGCTACTAGCAATAATTATCGGCAGAGAATAAACGGCAACAATGAGAAATAATTTCCGCAAAAAATCAGCCCACTACTGAGGTGGTGCACTATTTCTGAAGCAGTCCGGTGTAATGCTTGGATTCATGTGGTTGGCTCAATAGAGGGCATTGTCGGCATTAAGCTCGGCTAAACTCGTTCAACCTTTTCAAAGACCGAAGTAATATATGACACCTCGGATGTAGACCAGTGTAGGAGCTCGGCTGTGCAAAACACCTCGGAATCAGTTCGACATAAAGCTCGGATGCAAATGGCTGGCCCCATAAAAGACTATTCCGGCAATTAAGCTCAGATAAGGTCCTTCAAATTTTCAGAGACCAAGGTAATTTATGACACCTCGGATGCAATCCGGCGTTGGAGCTCGTACGTAGCCCATCATTGGCACTCAGATGCTGATCAGGGTCGGAGCTCGGCTGCAAAAGACACCTCGGATGCAGTCCGGCGTTGGAGCTCGGACGCAAGAGGATACCTTGAAAGCCGAATAGTGTTGGGGCTCGGCTGTGAAAAGATGCCTCAGATGTAGTTCGGCATTGGAGCTCGGATGCAAGAGGATGCCGCCGCATGGGAAACACTTCAAACCCCAGGTGTGGTGTAAAAAATTACAAGGTATTGATAAATGCCAATAACATAAAGGGTCTCCTCGGATGCCCGACGTGTGAACTCTTCAGATACACCTCGGCAATCCTCAAAGTCGGAGATGGGAAGATTTGTTGAACCAGTTTTCAAGACCGACGGCTAAAGATGAAGAATAGTTCGGAAGAACCGAGGGGCGTCCCCAACTTGAACACCAGTTCAGGGGGCTACTGATGGTGTCCTGGACTAGGGGGTACTCACCACGTCATCTCCCGACCAGTGGGTCGGGCCGAGGACCCCCAGGGAGTTTCACTAATGGGCCAGTTCGGAGAGCCCATGATGCATACAAGGGAGATTCCACAAGACTTGACGCACAAGACAAGGACTCCTCTAAACCCTACGCCTGTGATGCATTATATAAACCGAGGCCAGGCTAGTCAATAGATAATCTCAATCTCATATTCATTACTACAATCTCGTAGTAGGTACATGTACAATGTACTATCCCCCATATCAATAAAAGCAGGACGTAGGGTATTATCCCCTTGAGAGAGCCCGAACCTGGGTAGAATCATGTGTCCATGTTACCATCGCTCCAAGACAGCTAGCTTAGGACCCCTACTACAAGATATGCCGGATTTGACACCAACAACTCTCTCTCCCGCTAGACGTCTTTCTTGACCAGATTGGTTCGGTAGAGCTCGGTGAAGCCCTACCGGAGTAGTTCACCACCACCGCCACCACACCGTTGTGATGCCGGAGAACTCATCTACCTCTCTGCCCTCGCTTGCTGGATCAAGGAGGCGGAGATTGTCATCGAGCTATACGTGTGCTGAACGCGGAGGTGTCGTCCGTTCGGCGCTATATGGTGATTGGATGGCGTGACGGCATGAGATTTGATTCGCGAAGACGTTTGACTACATCAATCGCGTTTCTTAACGCTTCCCGCTTAGTGATCTATATACAAGGGTATGTGGATCCAATCTCTCCTCTCGTAGATTCTCATCTCCTAGATTGATCTTGGTGAAGCGTAGGAACTTTTTTTGTTTCCCATGCAACGTTCCCCAACATTATGTTGGTGAGTAATTATGCTTAGTAAGAATATTTATATTAAGGTTTGTGATTCCTTATGCAAGCACAAAAGTCAATAGTTGTGCAATGAAATTACATCCTACCTATGGTGCATCATTTGGTGTTAGTTATGCTTAATGGCCGCTTATGTGAATTTTTGTTTCTTGGTTTGTTGCTTCTCAATCTATTTGCTAGCCTCCACTTGTACTAAGTAGAAATACTACTTGTGCATCCAAAATCCTTATACCCAGTTTTGCCATATGAGTCCGCCATACCTACCTATATGCGGTATATCCATGTCGTTCCAAGCAAATTTGTATGTGCCATCTATAATTTTCAAAATAAAATTTCCTTTTTGTGTGCTCATACCGCTCATGAAATGGAAGGGCATGACATATATTTTTCCAAGCTAGATGTGTTATTCTCAAGATGAGTGTTTATTCACTTGTCTTTGCATGAGAGTATGGCGGTAATAGGGTTCCAGTCCTAGAATGAAAAAGATATTTACTTTATGTTGTCAAATAATAAATTCATTGGAAAGTGTTGGTATGGAAGGCAACTGTGGATTCGGCTAGCCATGGATTGTGAAAGAATGGTGGGAAAAGGAATAAACTTATTTTCTATTTGGGAACCGCTTATGATATATCTAGCATGGAAAGGTAATCAAGGCTCTCGGTCGTTTTCATTGACCGGAAAGGCATGCCACCCAAAATATATTCTCTATCAATTTAAACCTTTAGCTCTGGCACCTCTACAAATCCCAACTTCGCTATGCGAAGGGCCTATCTATTTAATGTATGCAACTTTTATTTTTACTTGAGTCTCCATCTTCTCTTATGAAGAACCAACTAGGGGGCACTATGATCGTACTTGAGCATTAGGTGTAGCTAATATTTGAGTGTGTTTCATGAATGGATCAATGATTGAGTATGATGGGCTAGGGATAACTTTTTTTGGTGTTGATATTTTGAAAGACATGGTTGCATGTTGATATGCTTGAATATTGAAGTCTTCATGTCAAAACTAGACTATTGCTTTGAACCATCTAAAATTCTAAATGTCCATGCTAGAAAATAAAAGAATATGTGGTGAACATGTTAGGCAGCATTCCACATCAAAAATTCTTTTTTTATCATTTACCTACTCGGGGACGATTGCGGTGTGATTGTTGGGATCCGATGAATTTTGAGTTCATGATCAGTTTCTATCCATGAATATTATTTGAGTCTTCTTTGATCTCTTATATGCATGATTACTTATAGCCTCATATTTCTACTTTGAATTTTTGGTTTATTTAGGCCAACTAGATCATTTTTTCATGCCGTGGGAAGAGGTGCTTTGTGATGGGTTCGATCTTGCGATGTCCTTTCCCAGTGACAGAAGCGACAACAAGGCACGCATGTACAGTTGCTATTAAGGATAAGAATATGGGGTCTATTCATATATGAATAGATCTTGTCTACATCATGTCACCATTGTTATTGCATTACTGTGTTTTTCCACGAACTTAATGCACTAGATGCATGCTCGATAGCGGTCGATGTGTGGAGTAATAGTAGTAGATCCATAATCATTTCGGTCTACTTATATTGGACATGATGGCTATATAATGATCATTGCCTTGGATATCGTCATGATTATTTGACCTTCTATCAATTGCCCAATAATAATTTGTTTACCCATCGTGTGCTAAACTCATGAGAGAAGCCACTAGTGAAACCCTATGGCCCCTAGGTCTACTTTTCCAACATATTGCTTTCCGATCTATCTTTTTGCTGCTTTTTTAAGATCTATTAACCCAAAACCCCAAAAAAAACATGCTGCACTTTTTATTTACTTCTTTTATTTTGTTTTCTTGTCAGGTCTATTTGCCTAACATATTGCAATCTAATCTACCTTTTTACCGTTGAGAGATTGAAAACCTCCCTTACGCGTTGGGTTGCAAGTATTTGTTCTTTCTGTGCAGGTACCGTTTACACAGCGCTGCTTGGTCTTGCTCCTTGTATCGATACATTGGTTTCATAACCGAGGGAAATACTTACCGTGGTTGTGCTGCATCATTCCTTCCTCTTTGGGGAAATACCTGTTAGTGCATCTAGTGCCCTTAGTGATTTCAGTGTATTGAAGACTTATAGGTTAAGGCACTAATGTGTTTGTGAGTGTACACATGCTCTATAAGTCAATGAGGAGTTTGATATATTCGGAGATTATCGACCCCTAAAAATGTATGTCTTCAAGTGAAGATTTTGCTGAAGACTTTGAAAATGAAGAAGTTGGTGTGACCTTGAAGATATGAATGAGGAATATGAAGCATGAAGACTTTTGTTTTCGTAGTTTCATTTCCTTTATTTGAATCATAGGAAACACCGTACTGTTAAAGGGGGACGAGGTAATACAAACGAAAATTTCCAACTGATGCTCAACTCCAAAATCCTCAACCTATACAATCCTTTGAGTGAAGCCTTTGGAAATCTCTTCCGGTTCAGACAAGTTCTTTAGTGACAGAGACGAAGTTCTTCTCGTCTCTCAGGAAATTGATCTGACTGAGGAGTTAGGATTTCGCCAGTGCGAATTGCCTACAAATGAGGAACATGATAAGCTGATGACTTTCATAGTTCGAAATTCCGACCGTTGCTGTGCTTAGCGCCAGCTGTCCCCAATCATTCTTATCCACATAAAGGGTCATATCATTGAGGGCATTTATGTCTTATCATGTCGGGTTGCACCCTGGCTATAAATAGCCGACCCCCACAACCACTAGCTGGTTGGCTGCTCCGAGAGAGAACTAACACTTGTCATTTGAGAGCAACCCATCCTCCGAGGACTTTGAGTGAAAATCATTAGTGAGGAAAAACCCACAACCAAACTACCAAACCCAAAGTGATTGAGCATCACTGAAGAAATTCCTGTGTGGAACCGACACTTGTTACCTTTGAGGACTGTGCATCCTCGAGACGGTTAGGCGTCATGGTCTTGTGCTCCTACTGTCAATTGGGGATCACGAAGTGACCTTGGTCTAGAGCATCCAGCACTAAATTGTGGATCGTCGGTGACCAGTTTGTGAGGGTTTTGGAAGTCTACCCTGAAGACTTACCATGAGTGTTGGGCGAGGACTGTGTGACCTTAGCTCAAGGAGAATATGGTAAGGACTGTCTGTCCTGGGACTGTGTGTCCTCTGGTTAAAATACCAGGCCGCTCCAAACCAGATGTACGACTGTCACAACAGTTGGAACTGGGTCATGAAACCATTGTCTTCATCAAGCTACCTGGTTCTATTTCCTCAACCCTTCCATTTCCTCGTATAACTGTTGATGAAATTGAACTTTACTATTTGAAGAATTTGTCTGAAGACTTTCACAATTTCCTCACCTCAAATTCTTTAAGTTACCTTGTTCATCACCTGCTTATCCTCTATCATGCTACTTGTACTCTGTGCATGTTTCATTTCATCATGATGACTATGTTGTTGCTATGTTCGTCATACACTTGAGTACTTATTCTGCTGCTAGTTATTCATCAGATTTCAAATTCCTCAAAGTTGAAATTCCTCAAGTGATGAATTTGTAAAAATCGCCTATTCACCCCCCTCTAGTCGATATAACACACTTTCAATTTGTATGAGAGCAGGTACTCCCTCGCTCTGTGTGATTTTGGTTTAACCGCCTAGAGTTGTAGTTATGTCGACTGCAGGTATGATCAAGGTTTCCGCGGGGTGTCCTACCTTCGCTGGGACAGACTACCCCTACTAGAAGAACAAGATGCGTATGCACCTTGAAGCTATTAACAACGATCTCTGGTACGTTGTGAAAAATGGTGTGCCCTGTGTCACTCCCACTGTTACTACTGCTGATGTGAAGAGATTCAAGCAACTCGATTCTCAAGCGAAGAATATCATCTATGGCCATCTGAGCAAAGGTCGGTATGGCAGAGTGAGTGCTTTGGAGACTGCTAAGCTTATCTGGGATAGGCTGTCCAAAGTCAACGAAGGTGTTTCCACTCAACGTGACTCTCGTGTTGATGTTCTTCACAATCTCTTCAACCGCTTCAAGAGACTTGACAATGAAAATGTTCATTAAACCTTTTATCGTCTCACTGATATCTCCAATGAGCTTCAAGCACTGGGTGCCACCGATATCACTGACCATGAAGTGGTGAAGAAACTGCTAAGATCTCTTGACTCCTCATTCGATACTCTGGCTTTGGTGATTCAAGAACGTGGAGACTACAAATCACTTGATCCTATGGATATTCTTGAGAGACTCAATACTCATGAATTACAACAAGCTGAGAAGAGAGACCTCTACGGGCCAAGCTATGGAAGATCTCGTGCTCTGAAGGCAAAAGCAATTTCCTCATCTGAAGAAGAAGATTTTGACGGCAGCCTTGGTGATCCTGAAGAACTAAGTCAGGAACTAGCAATGCTTGTGAGGAAATTCCACAAGTTCTCAAGGAGAGGTGGATTTGGAAAGTCATCAAAAAGTGGCTTGAGGAAATCAAATTCATCAGAAGACTACAAGAAAAGGACTTGCCATCGTTGCAAGAGGCCTGGTCACTTTATCTCTGACTGTCCTCTCTGGGAAAAAGATTCAAAGAAGAAGAAGAAATACAAGGATGATAGTTCCGATGACTCAAACAAATGAAGAAATCTTCAAAATCCTCATCTGCAAAATCCTCATCTTCAAAGTCCTCAAAGCACAAGAAGAATGGTTCCAGAAAGGCTCGAGCATTCATCAGCAAGGAAATGGATTCCGAGGAAGAATCTGAAGAATATGAAGAAGAGGAAGAATCTGAGGAGGAATCAGAATCTAGTGTCACTAGCCTTGCTCTCGCTACTGCCTTAGTCAACAAGTCCATCTTCAACGATGAATAATATGAATACTCCAACGACTTTGACGTCAGCAATGATGATTATGCTCCCACCTATTGCTTCATGGCAAAAGGCTCGAAGGTACACAAACATCATTCCTCATCTGAATCAAGTGAAGGTGAATCTGATGAATATGTGAAACCTAGCTATGCTAAACTTGTTAAAATTTCCACTAAGCAACAAAGTGCACTTGAAAAGCTTCAGAATATGCTAGACAAAAGCGATGATATGTTGAACTCTAAAGTGGATCGGACTCAAACTCTGTCTAGTGATCTCAAAAGTCTTCAGACAAAGTATGATAACCTTCAAAGTCATCATAACGACCTCTTAGCCGATCATGAGAAGCTTTCTTATGAATTTCTTCAAAGAAAGCAAGATCTTGAGAAACTGAGGGTGTCACATGAGGATCTCCAAAGGGAAAACGATTCCTTACTGGCTCAACAGATCAGTACCGCCCAGGAAGAATTTGTTCCACCTTGTTTGAAATGCATCGAAGGTGAAACTGCTTCTTCTTCACCTGAATGTTCAAATGCTTCTATTGCTGCAAATTCTTCAACTATTCCCGTGGTCTCAAATTCCTAATCTGAGGATGCCACAAGTATCACTGATGACAATGCAGGTTTGAAGGAATTGTATGTGATAGGCATATACAAAAGTCTCAAAGGGCATCAAACCCTTTGCAATGTCCTCAAAAATTATATTCTGAACAGGAACCCTAGGAAAGAGGGTATTGCCTTTGTGATGAAACTCAATGCTGATGGATCCTACTGGACACCTGAGCAGTACCCCAAAACCTCATGGGTTGCTATGAAAGGACCTCATGTAGATCCATCCACTTTATCTGGCTTTCCGTGTGAAACTTCATATTTCTCTGATGAGTCACTTGACTCGAACTACAAATTCTTCAAAAATCATAAAGGTGAAGTATTTGCTAGATTTGTTGGAACTAACTGCAGGAATGACTCTCCTATGAAGAAAATCTGGGTTCCCAAGAGCTACCTTCAAAATCTTCAAGTGAATGTCCTCACGACACCACTCATGAAGAATAGGAACCCCAGATCAAAGTCCTCATTTGGACCAAATTCCTCAAATGGTCCAAAATATCATTCTCATGCTAATACTTCTGTTTCGCAGGAAAAATCTAAGAGTTATGAATATGTGCATTATTCTTCAAACCATTATGTTCATAAGTCCTCGAAGAATTTCTCTGCTTATTCATTTGAGTACTCTAATCCTCGTCCTGTGAAACAAAGCGCACTTACTTCAATGCCTCCTTTCTCACATGGTTCTCGCAGAATGATGAACTCTTTGCCACCCCTTCAGATGTGGGTGGTGAAGAAATTGAACTAATTTCTTATGTAGGGTCAGGTCTCCAAATGAAACTGAACATCTGATGAACTTGCTGGAGACCTGAGGAATTGCTTGAAAGGACGCAAGCTAACCATGATGAAATGAATTCGTCATTTCTCATGTCCTCACACTGCTTGCTTATTATCTTATGTGATGAAATGCTATCTGATGAAATTGATGTCATATTTTTCACTCTAAAGCATATGAGTTCGTAAGTTGTACTAATTCATCTGCAGGATGATACTCCAAAAGCTACTGAGTGGGTCCTCGATAGTGGATGCACAAACAGCATGACGGGTGACAAGAATCTACTGATGAATTTTCCACTCACTCCATGTCCTCTGAAGCATATCACCTAGGCAGACAAAGGAAAAAGCAAGGTATTGGGACTTGGTAAGGTTGCTATCTCAGAGGACCAAACCATGGATAAGGTGATGCTTGTTAAATCCCTTGGGTTCAACCTTATGTCTGTCTCAATGCTTTGTGATCTTGATATGGTTGTCGTATTTGGAAAATATCGTTGTGTTGTCATCATGGAATCTGACAATTCCAAAGTCTTCGAAGGCTTTAGGAGAGGAGACTTGTATATTGTTGATTTCTCTGCAGGTCCTCAACCTGCCACTCGCTTACTTGCAAAGTCTTCAGAAGGCTGGTTGTGGCATCGACGACTTGGTCATGCGGGTATGAGGAACTTGCACATGCTCGTGAAGAAAAAGCACGTCATTGGCATCGAGGGTATCAAATTCCTCAAGTACCATCTCTGCGGTGCATGTGAATCTGGGAAGATGACCAGATTCAAGCATCCCTCGAAGACAATCATGACCATGACACGACCCTTTGAATTGCTTCACATGGATCTCTTTGGCCCCACTCATTACTCCATACTAACAAATGCTTCAAGTTTGTATGGCTTTGTCATTGTTGATGATTACTCTCGTTACACTTGGGTGCATATTATTCTGTACAAGAATGAAGTGCAGGATGTCTTCAGACGATTTGCTTCAAGGGCCTCCACAAACTTCGACGTCAAGATAAAGCATATTAGGAGTGATAATGAGACAGAATTCAAGAACATTAATCTTGATGAATATCTTGATGAACTTGGTATTACTCATGAGTTATCTGCCCCTTATACTCCTCAACAGAATGGCATTGTGGAGCGCAAGACCAGGACTCTCATTGAGATGGCTCGCACCATGCTTGATGAATACAAGACTCCTCGTCGCTTCTAGCCTGAGGCAATTGATACTGCATGCCACATCATCAACAGGGTATATATTCACAAATTCTTCAAGAACACTTCATATGAACTTATGACTGGCAAGAAACCCAATGTAAGTTATCTTAAAGTCTTCGGTGCAAAATGCTGGATCAGAGATCCTCACCATAATTCTAAGTTTGCACCGAAAGAACATGAAGGTTTTATGCTTGGTTACAGAATGGACGCACACCTACAAAGTCTTCAACACCTATCATCACAAGGTTGTTGAAACTGTAGATGTGCGGTTCGATGAAACTAATGGCTCGCAAAGAGAGCACCTGCCTTCTATGCTAGATGAACAGTCTCCTGAGGAATCCATCAAGCTGAAGGCAACTGAAGATATCATACCCACTGAGGAAGTCATTCCAATGAATAAAGACACTCATGCTGATACACTTGAAGAAAATGGTGCTGATGAAAATCCTCAGCCACGTCAACCTGCTCATCGTAGAGTTGCAAATGAAGTACAGATTGACAAAATCATCGATGACATCAATGCACCAGGTCCCCTCACTCGCTCAAAAGCTTCACATTTAACTAACTTTTGTGGACACTTTGCCTTTGTCTCTATCATAGAGCCCACCAAAGTTGATGAAGCATTCAAGGAGCCTGAGTGGATTCAAGCTATGCAAGAGGAATTGCATCAATTCAATCTCAACAATGTGTGGGAACTTGTCAAGCGACCAAATCCTCGCAAACATAACATCATAGGTACCAAGTGGATCTACCGCAACAAGCAAGATGAAAATGGCCTTGTGTTGAGGAATAAGGATCGACTTGTAGCTCAAGGCTACACACAGGTTGAAGGAATTGACTTTGATGAAACGTTTGCACCTGTTGCTAGACTTGAAGTTATTCGCATATTACTTGCTTACGCTAATGTGACAGCCCAAGTGTTGTCCCTACCTTATTTGGCATGTAACCCCATGTATGAACCTTGTGTCATGAGCTATGAGATGTATGTTTGCTCCTTGTCATTCATGTGTGTTGCATTCATGCATCATTCTCATTTCATTCTTTTCTTGCCATGTGACTTTGCAAGTGCCTTGGTATGATGTGAGATGGTGGTGTTGGTTTGATTTGTGATGTGGGAGATGTCTGTGTGTGGTTGGTTCCATGTGTGCTCCTCCTCCTATTCTTCCCCTCCCTTTTCTCCTTCACATAAACTCTCATCTTTCCCCCTCTCATCATATTTATTTTATGAGCAGAGTTATTTGCCTCTTTAAATTGTTTAAAAATGTTCAGGAGGTGGCCCCATTTGTTCTATGAATAGTGAGTATGATAGTCTTCATGTTTGGAGTTATGGGTATTTCTAATTTTATTTAAACAGGAGCTGCCATTTTAATATTAAATAAATTACTTGTTTTATAAATCAACTTAATATTTTTAGTAAAAGGTGCACATTATTTCCTCCTCAAAATTATTTTGTTTTGCTCAAAACCCTTCTAAATTGCTCTGGGGATTTATGTTGGGGTGGCTGGTTTTATTAAATGGGAAAACCCTTTTCTTTTCTCTATTTTCGTTGAGAGAGAGTGAGAGGGAGAGAGTGGGCCGCGGCCCAGCCCATGTGAGCAGGGGCAGCTACCTGCTCCCGTCCCCTCTCCGTTAGTGCATTGTGAGATAGAGAGCTCCACCCCGCCTTTTCTGTCGCCGTTGCCGTCTGCCCCGTCGACTATATAGCCTCCTCGACGTGCGTGCCTTTCCCCTAGGGTTCCTCTCCCTCCTCGCTCTGCCGCCCCCTTTCTCTCCTTCTCTCCTGTCCTCGGCAAGGTAGGATTCAGAGGTGCCAGAGAGTGTGTGGGTGAGTTTCAGAGAAGTGCTCGCCGCCGCGGGAGCTTCTCCGGGGAGCCATCCGAGCAGGAGGTCGTCGAGGGTGTGCCGTCGTCGCCATCTTCCTCCTCGTCATCCTGTGCATCCTCGAGGGAAAGGCTGTGCCTTCTTCTTCTTCCTCGTTGTCGCCGGAAGCCCTGCGCCACCGTCTTCTTCCCTTGCTTCATCTCCGGCCCTCTTCTTCCCCGTCGTCGACTGCATCATGACCGGCTCGTTGTCGCCTTCCCCTAGGTGAGCTGCCAGTCCCCGTAGGCCTTCTCCTTCATGTGTATCACCGTAGTTCCTCGCCGCTGTTGTCTGTCGCCACCGAGAGCTAGTCGAGCACCTGCCGCTCGCCTCCTTCCTCCTCACCACAAGGTGAGCAGGGGAATGGGTTCCCTAGTTGTTCTTGCGTGTGCGTGAGTAGTTAGGGTCGCCGGATCCGCCGTGTGTCGCCGCAATTTGGCCGCCGCCATCGCCTGTCGCCGTTGCTCTGCCTTTCTTCAGTTTCTTCAGTAGAACCATATATGTGGTGTGTATAAAACAGATCGTTCCCTCCTTCTATTAAGTATCGATTCGATAAGACTAGGTGGTCAGGGGTTCGACCCCTGAACCCTCCCCTTTTTCTTTTTTTCTTTTTCTTTTCTTTCTTTGTTTTTCTTTCACTCTTGCCACATATGTGTGTGTGTGCAATGTTTGAGTGTTTTTTTTCTGTTGTGTGTGTGTGTAGCTAGTGTAGTGCATATGTGTGTATGCACATGTGTAAGTGTACTTATGTGCTAGTGTGTGAGTGTGCTTAGGCATACACACATATGTGTATGTGACATGGTGATAGGTGTGTGTGTGTGTGTGATGCTTGGTTCCTTCACTTGTGTGTGTAGGTGATGTAGTGGCTAGTGTGTGTGTATTTATGTTATACATACACATACTTGAGTGTGTGCGCTAGGTGTAGTGTGTGTGTATGTATGCTATACATACACACACTTGTGTGAGTAGGTGTATGTGGAGTGCATCTTATGTGTATGTGCATGTGCATGTACGCACTTGTGCATATATGTACATATGGATGTTTAGGTGAGCATCTACACCTAGGTGTGTCTGCTATGTCTAGTGTAGGTGCTTATGTGTATGTTTGAAGTATCTCCATGTGCATGAGTAGCTACAAGTGTAGATGTTCTCTTTTATGTGCATTACAAGCATAGTTTCTCTTCTAGATAGTTTCCTCCTTGCAAATGATGCTATGCCATGATATCATGTCCCTAATATGCTAATTATCCATTTCCAAAATGTATCTATAGAGCACAAGCCATTTTGGGGCATTTTCATTAAGTTATATAAGTGACATAAGTCACCCTAGCCTTAGTAGGTCAATTTCGACATAAGATTGCTCCCACTTGCTCCAAGCAAGTATATGGGTATGAGTAATGATTTTGGGGTAGAATCAACCCATGAATTCATCTGTGAAGTCAGATTTTACTTTGGGGCATCTTGACAAAACTGCATTTCTATGATGTGATGCCCTTTTCTCTTTTATTTATGATTTAATCTATGCATGCATTTAAGTTCTTGCCAACATGAGTTTGTTAGTTAAAGTTGCTGGGAATGACCCAGTATTTTTGTTATTTATGATAAGTCACCAGATACGTGGGAACCATGCCGTTTAGTAAGCAACTTTATGTTTCTGTTCAGCTTGCATGCATTTAAGTCTGGGAGTTCTGCTGTTATTGTTTTGCCATGAAGAGTGGGTTGTAACTAGTGATGTGATCGGAATTTGCTTATGCTCAGTGTTAGTTATTTGTAGTGTATATTGTCACCTACGTTCCTGTTAATTTTCATGCCAATAGGAGATTTCTAGCATATTTAACCATTGCTGCCAACTTGCTACTTTATTAACTCAGATTCCAGAAAACTGGAATTTTCACGAAGTCCCAGAAAACTGTTTCATCATGCTAAATTGGTTGCTTCTTGCTTATTGATGTGTGGCTCCTTTGCTAGTGGTGTAATTGTATAAATTGATGTGTATGTTGATTAGATTATGTCCATATCTTGTTTGTGGCTGTAGGATTCCTGTAGCTCTAGTTGTAATCTGTAGAAGTTGCTATGTTGCTGTTCTGTGGCAGATTTGGTGTTTTATTGTTTTGTGGTTTGTGGGAGCTATGCTCCATGGAATTGATTGATTCTTGAGTCTATTGTGCTTGAATTTTCATCACCTATCCAGTGGATGCCTTGGAATGCCAAGAATCAGCCCATGGATTGGTGATCTTGTGTCTTTGCCTCCGTACCTTGTCTTGGGCGTATTGTGAGAACTGTAACTCTGTTTCTTGCGATATTTATATGAATTTTTATTAATTTTGCATGTTGCATCCATATTTGCCATGTTAATGCATGTATAAATAACTTAACATGAGGTTCTGTCAAGATTCGTTAATAAACAACTTTGCACGTGAAACATGACTAGTTTTGGATTGCCACATTAGAATTCTTCATAAATGATCATGCATCATTTTGATTGTGCATTGCACCTTGGTTGGATGTTTATTGTTGCTGTTTCTCTTGGGTAGACGCGAGTGTTGATACTGAGTACGAGGACCCAGGAGAGTACCACTACGAGGATCCTGCTACTTGTTCCGCTGAAGAACCAACAGGCAAGATGATCGTACCCGGATCCCGATACTATTTTTGCTTGCTAGTTTCTCGATCTTATCATTACAATTGCGCTATATACCACCTGATATCATCCCCCATGTTGCCATGATAGCCTCTAACTTCCAAATCCTAGCAAACCTTTGTTTGGCTAAGTTACCGCTGCTCAGCGCCTCTTATAGCATTTTAGTTGCAGGTGCAGGTTGTTCGATGTGATAACATGGATTGCATATCACAATAAATTCTGTTATTTAATTTAATGCACATATATATCTTGGTATTGGTGGAAGGCTTGGCCTTTTAATAAGTTATTTGTTCCGCTATTACCGCCATTAGTTCCTTGCTACCGGTGTTATGTTTTCCATACTTTGCGCTCCTAACATGCTCGGGGTTGTTATGGGGACCCCCTTGTTTATTCGGTTGAGATTAAAACTTGTCCGGCAAGACCGAACATTGGTACTACAGTTGCTAATAACTCAATAAACTTGCATAGGGCTTTGCAACCCCATGGATAATTTAGTCAACCCCCGGGCCAGTGCTCCTCATGAGTGTTGGTCCAAACTAGAGCACTGTGTGGGGCCAACCAAGGGCAACTTGGGAGATTTCTATCAGGCCTCTGTACGCATAGCTTATCCGTCGTGTCCTGAGAACGAGATACGCGGCTCTTATCGGGTTCGTCGACATGTCGGGTGGTCTTGCTGGATTTGTTTTACCTTTATCGAATGTCTTGCGTGAGGACTCTGGCTTTCTTCAGGTTTTCTCGAAGTGTTGGAATTCCTTTGGAATTACCGATGAAGACCACGAGATCCGTGGTCGAGGAATTCCCGTGGAGTGTGCTTATTTGTGATGGACTAGTTGGAGCACCCCTACAGGGTTAAATCTTTCGGAACGCCGTGCCCGCGGTTATGTGGCAACTTGGATATTTGTTTAACACCTGGTTATAGCAAACTTGAAGTAAACTCTAATTAAAATACACCAACTGTGTGAGTAACCGTGGTCATCTCTGCTCGTGAACATGATCCGAGAGAGAACACGGTGGGGTTATGATTGACGTAAGTAAGTGTTCAGATTCTCATAGAGATCATACTAGATTCGATCATTCTTCGTAGGCCACTCATATTTACTTCATGTTGCGTAAGCTAGCCACCATATATGCTTAGTGCTGCTGCAAACTAAACACTACCACTTCCAAACCTTTAAGCTTGAATAGCCTCGGTACCCGGGCACATGATAGCTGAGTCCTCTGTGGCTCACAGTTTACTACAACACTCCAGGTACAGGTTCAGATGAGTACGTGCAGGATGATCTTACCCAGCTCCAGTGGGAGTACGACGAGGAAAGAGGCAGGATGTACGTGACGTATCCGGATGAGTAGAGGACCTGGTCGTGATCTTTGCGGCAGCGAGATAGTTTCATTTGCATCTGTTTTATCGTTTGATTTCGTCCGTAGCTGGACCCTGTTTTTATCTTGATGATTGAACTCTGAGTGGATTGTAATTTAGCATGTGGAGAGTGTAAGCCAACTTGTATACTCATCTCTTCTGTAATGTATGATGCAATGTTACTATACTTGCTAACGGCAAAACGCGCCTCTATCCCTTGCGAGGCCCTCGTGTCTTAAAATGGATAGGAGCGCATTTTTGGCGTGACAGCTAACCATCATAATATCATCTTATATCAAATGGATGAGAAAAGTGCATTCCTCAATGGTAAGCTTGAGGAAGAAGTATATGTTGCTCAACCCCCAGGTTTTGAAGACCCTAAGCATCCTGACAAAGTCTTCAGACTAAACAAGGCCCTCTATGGCCTCAAGCAGGCCCCTCGGGCATGGTACGACACTCTGAAGGAATTCCTCATGAAGAAAGGCTTCAAACCCGGTTCACTCGACCCAACTCTTTTCACAAAATCCTATGATAATGAACTATTCATATGCCAAATATATGTGGATGATATTATCTTTGGCTATACTGACAAACGTTACAGTGATGAATATGCCTATATGATGAGTGAAGAATATCAAATTTCTATGTTGGGAGAGTTGAAATTCTTCTTAGATCTTCAAATTCGTCAACACGACAACGACATCTTCATCTCTCAAGAGACATACCTCAAAGATGTTCTAAGGAAATTCGACATGCAAGATTGCAAAGGCGTCAAAACTCCAATGCCTTCAAAAGGCCACCTCTGCACTGATGAAAATGGTAAAGATTTTGATCAGAAGGTATGCCGCTCCATGATTGGTTCACTGTTGTATCTATGTGCATCTAGGCCCGATATTATGCTAAGTGTTTGCATGTGTGCCCGATTCCAAGCAACACCGAAGGAATCACACCATAAGGCTATGAAACATATTCTTCGATACTTAGCTCACACACCAACACTTGGATTATGGTATCCCGAGGGCTCAAATATTCACCTAGTCGGGTACTCTGATGCTGACTATGCTAGAGATCGTGTGGACCGCAAGTCAACCTCAGGCACATGTCATTTCCTTGGACGATCCTTAGTTTGTTGGTCCTCGAAGAAGCAGAACTGCATTTCACTCTCTACTGCTGAAGCTGAGTACATTGATGCCGGTTCATGTTGCACTCAGTTACTATGGATGAAGCAAACCCTCAAGGACTACGCCATCAAGTTGAAGAATGTGCCTCTCTACTGCGACAACGAGAGTGCCATCAAGATTGCATACAGCCCAGTTCAGCACTCCAAGACCAAGCACATCCAGATTCGTCATCACTTTCTTAGAGATCATGTACTCAAGGGCGACATCTCCATCGACCACATTCCCACTGAAGAACAACTGGCCGATATCTTCACAAAGCCCTTGGATTAAAGTAGATTTTGCAAGTTGCGGTGTCAGCTAAATATCTTAGAGTCTTCGAATGTTCTTTGAAAAAGGACACACATCCTAACACTCATGCAAAATTGATGACTTAGATGTGCAACACATGAAGTAACGTTGTTCTTCAATCAATGAAGAATAACCCTCTAAGTGTGAATAAATTAATGAACAATTTGATTCTCAGAACCATACGACAATTGTACGCGGTGTCTGAAATCATCATTCTTATACGATGGGTCACGCCACCAGCCAAAGTTGAAATTCTTCAAAATTGAGTTTTTCGTCATTTTTGCAAATTCTTCATATTATCAAATTCCTCAAATTTGCAAATTCCTCAAGTTTTCAAATTCTTCAAACTTTGAAACTCATGCTCTTCATTGACTATATATATATATATATATATATATATATATATATATATATATTAGTTTTCAATGTCCTCAACAGCATTCACTTAGCCCAGTCTATTCACAAATTCTTCATATGCGTTCTACTTTGAAACTCATTCAAAGTCTTCATTGTGTCCTTGACAGCTGAAGAATTTGCGAACGGAAGATTTGAACTTTTCACTATCAAATTTTCAGCGGTTCCCGCTCAAACGGTTCCGATTCCCGCGCCTGGATAACCCACGATCCCCCACTATCGCCACCTCTAAGTACGTGGGTGACACCTGTCGCGTGGAGAGCAAGGGTCAGGGGCAATCTTGTCCAAAATCTTCCGGTAGATTGGTTTTCACTCCCTCTATAAATACCCCCTCCCCTTCAACTGTGCTCGGTTACTCCTCATCTCATCCCTCTCACGAGCTCCAACCTAGCACCGCCGCTAAAGTCATCGTCGCCGGTGAGGAAGAGCTTCACTGCCTCGACCTCGTCGTCGTCGTACTCGCATCGGCCGCGGAAGTCCTCATCCCGCCGCCGTTGTAGCTGGCTCCCTCTGCCAAGCTAGGGCGTGGGAGATCTGAACGAACGAACTTCCCAATCTCATCTCTGAGTTCGTCGTGTTCATCACCAGGGTAAATAAAATTTATTTTTACTGCCCCTGTTTGATCCACAAATGCTCCTCATATTCCTCAAAAGGTGTTTATTCTTCATGAACCTTATTCTAAAATCACCTTACATCCTCAAATTTCTGAGAACGCAGATGGCCTCTTCAAATTCCTCGCACCTATACTCTATTCATAGGTACAACATGTCCGTTGATGAATCACTAGGTTCTCATCAACTTAACTCATTTGCAGCGCTCCTTGAGGAAAAACTGTGTACTTCTTCAGAGTCCTCAAGAGTTCAAATTCCTCAAGTGAAGAAAATGGCTGATGGACAGAAACCTCAGAAAGGTGGAAAGAAGCCAGATGTGCACACTGTCTTTGAGATCCTGGAGGATGTGTATGATGAATACTACACACCTAATGAAGAAACACATGGGAAAGAGACGACCAAGCAGAGAAAGATCCGTCTGCAAAAGATTGAGAGGAGATGGGCAAAGGAATGGAGGGAATATTGTTATGTAACCCCAAAGTACATGATAAAGTTTGTAGTGAAACCACCTTGCAGCAGGCCTCCTCTAGCTTAGAATCAAATCGCTGATCCCACAAGCCTCAAGACTGGTGATGACTTTCCTCATCTATGGGAGAAGCAGCAAGCCAAACTGGCGAGGAAAGCCAAAGAGGCTATGAAGAAATTTAATGAGGATTCTGCTTCTGTTGCCTCTGCCGGAGCCTCTGCAAGTGCTCCGAAGAAAATCATGATGAAGAAATCTGCATTGAAGACAAGTTCTTCAACCTCAAGACCTTCATAGCAGATCCCTCATGGTGAAAAGCCTCGGCTTACAAAGTCTTCAGCTCCTGGAATAGTTGCTGCTCAGTCTTCTGCGGCAGCTACAAAGTCCTCAACCCCAGTGCATCTGCCAACATGCAAAAGGACTGAAGGTTTCTCCAAAGTTCCAAAGATCACGGCAAGTCCCTCCACCACTTCAAAGTCTTCAACCAGCCCCTCTGTGCTGATGCTGAAGAAAACTACTGGACTAGGTAAAAGACCAAGTCCTCACACAAGCAAGGTTGTGGTGACAATACCCTCAGGTTCTTCAGGGGGGGGGGTGATGATGATGATGAAACTGATGATGAGGAATTGGAAGAAATCATCAGACAAAGTCAGCAAAGGGCTGCTATTGCAAAAGGCATTTCTGTTCCTCTCATGCTGGATCCCAAGATGATCCTCAACTTCATTGATATATGGCATGAAGACCCAAACACCCCACTTTCTTCACTAAAATTGCCTTTTGGAGTGGATCATGTCCTCACCCACTTCATCTCTGAAGAAAAACGGAAGAGAGAGCAAGCTATGAGAGCTAAGAGGAATAAGGTTCGAAAACAAAAGTTCCTGAGAGACAATGTGATGAACTTGACCCCAAATCAACTCATCACTGTTCAATCTGAAATTCGCACACTCTCTGAGGATCAACAGAGATATGATGCTGAATGGAAGGGCACCAAGGTCACATTCGTCAAGGCTGCTCAAGCTGTAGTGAAGGATCACAACTCTAGGGTTGCAGCTCGATCGCAACCACAAAAGCCTCAGTTTGATGAAACTCTTTAGACTGTAGATGAAATTCCTCAGGGTGCTGATGAAACTATTCAGCCTAGTGAAACTGCTGCTGAAAATGCTTCTGCACCAGAAGCCTCTGCCAGTGCTGCTGAGGAAACTCAGACCACTGATGATCATGCTAGGGCAACCTCCAATGTTGTGCCTGAAGAAACTGATAGGCCAATTGAAGACTCTGCTGCGCCTGAAGAAACTGAACCCACCAGGGCGGCTGCATCAGTCGTTCCTGAAGAAACTGGCACTGCTGAGGAAACGACCCTCAAAAGAAAAGCATCAACTTCATAAGTCCCAGCTTTGAAGAAGTTGAAGACTTTGTCAAGTTCTTCAACGAGACCAATTGATGCAACTCCAATTTCCTCAGCACCTGCATACGCTATTGTGCCATTTGGGGTGGAGTATGTCATCCCTGAAGAAGACAAAAATCATTCTACTGCTTCTATAGAGCAGATTGATGAAGAAATTGTTGTCGAATATACTACTTCAACCCCCAAGGTATCATCACCCCAGCTTCAGTTAACTGCTGAGGAAGCTGGCGTAGAAATTGATGAGGAAGTTGACATTGGTGAGACTACTCCAGTCATGAATGTCGAATATTGGAATCTGCACACCCAAATTCACCAATGACAACTCCTCTGATGCTGATTCCTCAGTCACTTCCTCCAACTGAAGAAATACATGAAGAATCTACAAATCTGAATATTCAAGTCAGTGAAGAAATTCCAGCTGCAACAACTGATATTCTTGATGCTCCCACCGCAGCTGAGGAACCTGCCCTTCAAAGTACTCAGTCTGAAGTTCCTCCCATGCCAAAGGGGATCAAGGTCCGCTTCAAGCCAAAACTTCAACCAAAACCAAAGATGCCATTCAAAGGCTCAGCGCGCCCCAAATTCCTCAAAAGAAAATTCTTCAATGAGCGCATGTTCTTGACAGGTCCAAATCCCTATGACTCTACAAGGGCAGGACGCAACAAATTCTGGACCGCAACACAACTCAACTACTATGCATCAGTTCTTTCTGAGAAGAAGAAAGTCTTCGAGCACCACCAAATTCCTCATGTTGACATGGAAACCCTTCCATCATTCACACCGGTGCTCCAAGTTCTTCATGATGCAGGCATTCTTCCATTTTGTGTCGACATCAGCAACTAGAATGAAGAACTTATTCTTCAGTTCTATGCCACATTGCATATCAGCAGAAATGACTCAGACGTCAACTCCTGGATATTGGACTGGATGACAGGATCAACACACTTCACTGCTCAAGCTTCTTAATTGCTTCAGTGTGTTCCGGTTCCAATTCCCTCAGATGAAGCCCGCAAACTGTTCAATGAGCTTGCGCTTCTAAATCAGCTGATGCAAGTGTTGATGAAGACATTGCCTCCTGGAAAGCCTCAACAAAACACCTTCCTTGTGAAGGATCTGCTATATGTGCCCAGGACTGTCTACTGTATCCTCACAAATACGCTATGTCCTCAGAAAGGCCACAATTCTGAAGAAGAAGAAGTAGAAGGAGTCATGAAGAATATGCTTTTCAACATCATTCATGGAATTCCCATCGACTTGCATGACTTCTTCATGAAGACATTGGCAAGTGCTGCCTTAGCTCCATTTGAATAGAAGCCCTATGCGCCATGGATCATGAAATTCATCAGGGCAAAGTCCACAGTTCCCTTCAAAGCTGATTTTTAGAATCACTTTGGCTTTCTGCCTCCAATTGAAGTCATCAAAAGTACAATTTCTTCAGTTGAAGGAAAAGGCAAGTCTGTTATTGATGAAGGAACTCGTCCACTGGATGGACAGTTTCGCAAAGCTGCCTCCTTCTCTAAAAATGATGACACTGCCACTCAAAACAACGATGCAAAGGCCTCATCTCACAAACATCAAGAGTCTGCCCCTCGTGTGACGACTGATCACGAGCTTCTCATAAGTCTTCATCAGAAGGTTGATCGCAATCACAAGTGGGTAAAGCGTCAACTTGGAAACATTGTGCAGAATATGGCTGTGACACAGAACACTGTCAAGAGGAATCACTACTATGTGCATGAAAACCTCAACCGCACTTGGGCCGTACTGTCTCACCTCATGTCTTCTGAAGAACTGAATGAGCTGGATCTTGAGGAACATCCTGACTGGGCTCATCGACCTCCGAAGAAATTCAAGAAAGTCCAAGTTGCTCTGATGGTCACAAGTTCATTTTGTTCATCTGGAGAGCACGATGATGATGAAGACATTGAAGACACTGCCGCAGGCCCTGCATCAACGAACACCCGCCTTTGCTGGCGCTCCTTCCTCACCAACAAGATGAAATTCTTCGAAAGGGCATTAGTCATCACTTTTTCTTCCCTTTTGGTCTTCGATGACAAAGGGGGAGAAAATTTGAGTTAGTCTTCAAGCAGTTCTCTATATGAGCTATTTTTGTTTAAGTTACAACTCTCGCTCTTCTGAAACTTTTGTTGGTTGAGTTGTAAACTTAAGTTCGACGGTGGTCTGACACTTTTGAACCATTTCCTCGCATGTTTATTTCCTCAAGTACCTTAATGCATACATGCTGATTTTCGTCAGACACCATTTTCCTCACGCATTTCAAATTCTTCATATCATATCTTCATATGCGTGTATGAATTACAAGATATAGGGGGAGTTCTCCATGTTTGAACCTGCCATGTGCATTTGCAGTCAAAAACAAATTCCTCAAATATGCACATCTTCAGGGGGAGTTCTTCTATATCTTGCAATCAAATTCCTCAAAATCTGTACTTTCACTTCATATGTTTATCCCCGTTGAAAACTTAACCTATTTCTCATCAATCACCAAAAAGGGGGAGATTATTAGTGCATCTAGTGCCCCTTAGTGATTTTGGTGTATTGAAGACTTATAGGTTAAGGCACTAATGTGTTTTTGAGTGTACACACGCTCTATAAGTCGATGAGGAGTTTGATATATTCGGGGATTATCGACCCCTAAAAATGTATGTCTTCAAGTGAAGATTTTGCTGAAGACTTTCAAAATGAAGAACTTGGTGTGACCTTGAAGATATGAACAAGCAATATGAAGCATGAAGACTTTTGTTTTCGTAGTTTCATTTCCTTTATTTGAGTCATAGGAAACACCATACTGTTAAAGGGGGCCGAGGTAATACTAAGGAAAATTTCCAACTGATGCTCAATTCCCAAATCCTCAACCTATACAATCCTTCAAGTGAAGCCTTTGGAAATCTCTTATGGTTCAGACAAGTTCTTTAGTGACAGTGGCGAAGTTCTTCTGGTCTTTGAGGAAATTGATCTGACTGAGGAGTTAGGATTTTGCCAGTGCGAATTGCCTACAAGTGAGGAACATGATAAGCTGAGGACTTTCATAGTTCGAAATTCTGACCGTTGTTGTGCTTAATGCCAGCTGTCCCCAATAATTCTTATCCACATAACGTTCATATCATTGGGGGCATTTATGTCTTATCATGTCGGGTTGCACCCTGGCTATAAATAGCCGACCCCCACAACCACTAGTTGGTTGGCTGCTCCGAGAGAGAACTGACACTTGTCATTTGAGAGCAACCCATCCTCCGAGGACTTTGAGTGAAAATAACAAGTGAGGAAAAGCCCACAACCAAACCACCAAACCCAAAGTGATTGAGCATCACTGAAGAAATTCCTATGTGGAACCGATGCTTGTTACCTTTGAGGACTATGCATCCTCTAGACGGTTAGGCGTCATGGTCTAGTGCTCCTGAAGTCAATTGGGGATCACAAAGTGATCTTGGTCTAGAGCATCCAGCAGTAAATTGTGGATCTCCGGGTGACCAGTTTGTGAGGGTTTTGGAAGTCTACCCTGAAGACTTACCACGAGTGTTGGGCGAGGACTGTGTGACCTTAGGTCAAGGAGAATACAGTAAGGACTGTGTGTCCTAGGACTGTGTGTCCTCTGGTTTAAATACCAGGCCGCTCCAAACCAGACGTACGACTATCACAACAGTTGGAACTGGGTCATCAAACCATTGTCTTCATCAAGCTACCTAGTTCTATTTCCTCAACCCTTCCATTTCCTCGTATAACTGTTGATGAAATTGAACTTTACTATTTGAAGAATCTGTCTGAAGACTTTCACAATTTCCTCACCTCAAAATCTTCAATTACCTTGTTCGTCACCTGCTTATCCTGTATCACGCTACTTGTACTGTGTGTATGTTTCATTTCATGATGATGACTATGCTGTTGCTATGTTCCTCATACACTTGAGTACTTATTATGCTGCTAGTTATTCATCACATTTCAAATTCCTCAAAGTAGAAATTCCTCAAGTGATGAATTTGTAAAAATTTCCTATTCACCCCCCCTCTAGTCGATATAACGCACTTTAAATACCGATGCAGTCTCAAGCCACATCACGCAAGGACAAGCTTCAAGAGGAGATTGACACATTTGAACATGAATCCCAAGCCATGGTCAAGTAGGTTCCCAAGGGTACTGCAAGCTCTACTTCAACAAGTGCTACTTCAACTCCAAGGATACCCATCAAGTTGATGTGGGTCCCAAAGAAGACGAACTAGAGAAGTTCTTTGACGGGTGACTTCGCCAACAAAATTCACTCGCACTCATTTTTGGCATGGACTATTTGCAATCAACTCCAACTTTGTGCAATAGTTCAAGGACGCACACATTCCCTCATAGGTAAGCAAGGGACAAGGTAATAAATGAATCAATGGACATCATCATGTATGCATTTTACTCCATGTCCATAGATATCCTTGTATTTGTTCCTTGTGTGGGACTTACCCATGAAGGTGAGAAGAGTAAGAAACAACAAGGATGACTCTCAACTCAAGATGATCTTCATCAACTATGAGCATCCAGTATTATAACACCTACATCAAGTCTTCAACGAGAAAACACAAGGTTAGTTTGCCCCTCTTAGGGGGGATGTCACATCAAGTGGGAGCTTTACCCTAAAACTTGAGTCAAATAATCTCTTAAGATGTGAACACATTAAATGCTTTATGTAAAAGTGGTAACCCCACTTGTGCTTAAATGATGAGTATGACCTATGATCAAGTATACTTACTTGGCTCCTAAGTCAATATACTCATATATATATATATATATATATATATATGAATCCTTCTGATATGTATCCAACATATCTATAATTTTTGATGATCGCATGCTATTATATTATCTGTTTTGGATGTTTAATATGCATTAATATGCTATTTTATATTATTTTTGGGACTAACAATCTAGAGCCAAGTGCCAGTTTCTTGTTTTTCCTTGTTTCTGAGTTTTGTAGATATGGAATATTAAACGGAGTCCAAATGGAATAAAATCTCCGGAAGGAATTTTTCTCGAAGAAAACAAGTCATCCAAGCTTGGAGAGCATGTCAAGGGAGGTGCTAGGGCGCCACAAGCCTGCTAGGCGCCCCCCAGACCACGCCTAGCAGGCTTGTCGCCTCCTGGCAGGTCTCCTAACCCTAATTCTTGGCCTATAAATACCCAAATATTCCTCCAACATTAGAAATAGCCACGAAAATACTTTTCTGCCGCCAGAAGCCTCCGTTCCTGAGAGATCCAATCTTGGAGCCTTTTCCGGTAATCTACCGGAGGGGGTTTCGATCATGGCAGGCATCTAGATCTACTGAATTGCCCCTCCGATGATGCGTGAGTAGTCCACCATAGACCTACGGGTCCATATCTAGCAGCCAGATGACTTCTTCTCTCTCTTTGATCTTCAATACCATGTTCTTCATGATCTTCATGGAGATCTATCCGGTGTAATCCTCTTTTGTGGTGTGTTTGTCAAGATCCGATGATTTGTGAGTTTATGTTCAGATTATCCATGAATCTTATTTGAATCTCCTCTGATTTCTTATATGCATGATTTCATATCCTTGCAAGTCTCTTCGAGTTATTGGTTTGGTTTGTCCAACTAGATTGGTAATTCTTGCAATGAGAGAAGTGCTTGGTTTTGGGTTCAATCTTGCGGTGTCCTCACCCAGTGACAAAGTAGGGATAGCGAGTCACGTATTGTATTTTTGCCATCAAGGGTAACAAGGTGGGGTTTTCATCATATTGCTTGAGTTTATCCCTCCACATCATGTCATCTTTCTTGATGCGTTACTCTGTTCTTCATGAACTTAACACTCTAGATGCAGGCAGGAGTCGGTCGATGTGTGGAGTAATAGTAGTAGATGCAGAATCGTTTCGGTCTACTTGTAATGGATGTGATGCCTATATGCATGATCATTGCCTTGGATAACTACATGATTATTCGCTTTTCTATCAATTGATTGACAGTAATTTGTTAACCCACCGTGATATTTGCCTTCAAGAGAGAAGCCTCTAGTGAAACCTATGGCCCCTGGGTCTATTTTCCATCATATATTTTCAGATATATACTTGCTGAAATTTATTTACCTTTTACTTTCCACACTCGTTACATCTATCTCTATCGGATCTAATCCTTGCAAATAACCGTAAAGGGATTGACAACCCTTTATAGCGTTGGGTGCAAGAGTTTGGTTATTTGTGTAGGTGCATCCATTGGTGACTTGCTTGTTCCTCCTATTGTATTGATACCTTTGTTCTCAAAAACTGAGGGAAATACTTATCTACTTCCCTGCATCACCCTTTCCTCTTCAAGGGAAAACCAACGCATGCTCAAGAGGTAGCAAGAAGGATTTCTGGCGCCGTTGCGGGGGAGGATACACATCAAGCCTACCAAGTACCCATCACAAACTCATATCTTGAATTTACTTTATTTTCTTTGCCTCTCGTTTTCCTATCCCCCACTTCTAAAATGATTTTAAGAAAATACCAAAAATGTTTGCCTCTTTATTCGCCTTTCTTTCGTTTGTCTTTCGCTTGCTTGTGTGCTTAATTGCTTGCTTTTACAAGATGTCTGAGAATACCAAGTTGTGTGATTTTTCCAATACTAATAATAATGATTTTATTAGTACTCCTATTGCTCCTTCCACTAGTGTGGAATCTTATGAAATCAATGCTACCTTGCTAATGTTGTTATGAAAGAACAATTTTCTGGCCTTCCTAGTGAAGATGTCGCATCCCATCTATACTTTCATTGAGTTGTGTGATATGCAAAAGAAGAAAGATGTGGATAATGATATTGTTAAATTGAAGCTATTTCCGTTCTCGCTACGAGATCGTGCTAACACTTGGTTTTCATCTTTGCCTATAAATAGTATTGATTCATGGAACAAGTGTAAAGATGCTTTTATTTCCAAGTACTTTCCGCCCGCTAAGATCATCTCCCTTAGGAACGATATAATGAATTTTATGCAACTTGATCATGAGCATGTTGCACAATCTTAGGAGAGGATGAAATTAATGATTAGGAATTGTCCCGCACATGGTTTGAGTTTATGGATGATTATACAAATTTTCTATGCGAGATTGAATTTTGCATCTAGAAATCTTTTAGATTCTACCGCGGGTGGTACTTTTATGGAAATCACGTTAGGAGAAGATACTAAACTCCTAGATAATATCATGACAAACTACTCTCAGTGGCATACCAAAAGATCTCCTAGTAAAAAGGTTCATGCCGTTGAAGAAATAAACACTTTGAGTGAAAAGATGGATGAATTGATGAAATTGTTTGCTAGTAAGAGTGCTCCTATTGAACCTAATGATATGCCTTTGTCTTCTTTGATTTTAAATAATAATGAATCTATGGATGTGAATTCTTTTGGTAGGAACAATTTTGGTAATAATGCGTATGGAGGTGATTTCAACTCTAGGCCATTTCCTAGTAATTCCTCTAATAATTATGGTAATTCCTACAACAATTCCCATGGAAATTATAATAAGATGTCCTCTGATCTTGAGAATATTGTTAAAGATTTTATTGGTTCGCAAAAGGTTTTTAATGCTTCTATTGAATAAAAAGTGCTTAAGATTGATGATTTGGCTAGAAGCGCTGATAGAATTTCTCTTGAGATTGATTCTTTGAAAGCTAGATCTACTCCACCCAAGCATGATATTAATGAGTCTTTAAAATATATGATAATTTATTTTGATGAAAGTAGGGAAAGAACCACTAGAATTCGTGTTAAGCGTGAATGGCTTGAAAAGGTGTTTTCTCGCAATAATAATGATGAAGATCTTAAAGTGATTGATGTGACTCCTATTGAATCTTTGTTTTCCAATATAAATCTTGATAATCATGGGACTGTGGATAAGTCAACTTTAGTTACAAGGCGTCCGAATGATTTTGAGTCTATAGATCTTAATGCTAAGGTTGATAAAAGTGGGATTGAAGAGGTCAAAACTTTAAATAGCAATGAACCCACTCTTTTGGATTTCAAGGACTTTAAATATAATATCTGCTCTTTGATTGATTGTATTTCCTTGCTTCAATCCATGTTGAATTCTCCTCATGCTTATAGTCAAAATAAGGCTTTTACTAAACATATAGTTGATGTTATGATGAAATCTTTTGAAGAAAAACTTGAGCTAGAAGTTTATATTCCTAGAAAGATTAATGATGAGTGGGAGCCTACTATTAAGATTAAAATCAAATATTATGAGTTCCATGCTTTGTGTGATTTTGGTGCTAGTGTTTCCACGATGCCGAAAACTTTATGTGATGTGCTAGGTTACCATGATCTTGATGATTGCACTCTAAATTTGCATCTTGCGGATTCCACTATTAAGAAACCTATGTGAATGATTAATGATGTTCTTATTGTTGCAAATAGGAATTAAGTTCCTGTAGATTTCATTGTTCTTGACATATAGTGCAATCCTATATGTCCTATTATTCTTGGTAGACCTTTCCTTAGAACGATTGGTGCAACTATTGACATGAAAGAAGGAAACATTAGATTCCAGTTCCCATTAAGGAAAGTCATGGAACAATTTCCTAGAAAGAAAATAAGATTACCTTATGAATCTATTATGGTATATACTTTTGGATTGCATACCAAAGATGACAATACCTAGATCTAGTGCGTTTTGCCTAGCTAGGGGCGTTAAACAATAGTGCTTGTTGGGAGGCAACCCAATTTTATTTTTGTGTTTCGTTTTTGCTTCCGTTTTTGAGTGTTTACCACATTATTACTTCTATAGTAATTGTGTTTTGGTGTTTTAATTAGTGTTTGAGCGAAGTAAAACCTTCAGGGTGATCTATGGTAGTTGTTGACTTGATCTTGCTGAAAAACAGAAACTTTTGCGCTCTGTCCAGGAATTTTACAATTTTTTAGAGCATCGAATTGATATGAAATTTTTAGAAAGGATTGATATATAAACTGCCCAGGCTTTCCTAATTTTTATAATTGTTTGAGTTACATAAGTATACGAAGTTTACAGATTGCTACAGACTGTTCTATTTTTTATAGAATCTGTTTTCTTTGAGTTGTTTGCCTATTATGATGAATCTATGGGTTGTATCATGTGGTATGAGCCATGGAGAAGTTATATTAAAGTAGGTATAACACCAATATAAATAAATAATGAGTTCACAACAGTACCTAAAAGTGGTGATTTATTTTCTTATAGTAACGGATCTCACGATTTTTCTGTTAAGTTTTGTGTTGTGAAGTTTTCAAGTTTTGGGT
This sequence comes from Hordeum marinum, assembly GCA_022496015.1. NCBI lineage: Eukaryota > Viridiplantae > Streptophyta > Magnoliopsida > Poales > Poaceae > Hordeum > Hordeum marinum. The sequence continues at coordinate 214,070,389 of CM039678.1, forward strand.
AAAGATTGGATGTACTATGGAATGAGGAGTGGCAAGAGCCTAAGCTTGGGCATGCCCAAGGCACCCCAGGTCATATTCAAGGATGAAAAAGAGCCTAATCTTGGGGATTCCCCGGAAGGCATCCCCTCTTTCGTCTTCAATCCATCGATAAATTTACTTGAGGCTATATTTTTATTCACCACATGATATGTGTTTTGCTTGGAGCGTCTTGTATAATATGAGTCTTTGCTTGTTAGTTTGCCACAATCATCGTTGCTGCACACATCTTTTGAGTGAGACACACTGAATCGTGAATTTACTAGAATACTCTTTGTGCTTCACTTATGTCTTTTGAGTTGGGCAATTTTGCTATATGTGCTTCACTTATATCTTTTAGAGCACGGTGGTGTTTTCGTTTTATACAAATACTTGAAATCTCGTACCTCACTTATATTATTTTGAGAGTTTCTAAAAACAACATGGTAATTGGTCTAGGTTATGAATTTAGTCCTAATATTATAGGCATCCAAAAGGGATACAATAAAAACTTCCATATTAAGTGCATTGAGTATTTATGATAAGTTTGATTCCTTGCATAAAGTTTTGAGATATAAAGATGGTAATGTTAAGAGACATGTTAGTAAGTAAATTGTGATTTGGTAAAAATACTTGTGTAAAGGTTTGTGATTCCCGTAGCATGCACGTATGGTGAACCGCTATGTAAGTAAGTCGGAGCATGACTTGTTTATAGATTGTCGACCTTCGTGTGAGGGTCGGGGGCGCGCGATGGTTAACTCCTACCAACCTCCCCCCTAGCAGCAAGCGTTTAATGCTTTGCTTCAATGAATAATAGACTTTTGCAATAAGTATGTGAGTTCTTTATGACTAATGTTGAGTCCATGGATTATACACACTCTCACCCTTCCACTTTTGCTAGCCTTTCTAGTACCGCACAACTTTCACTAGTGCAACAAACACCTTCCTCAAAACAGCCACCAAATACCTTCCTAAAAACAGCCACCATATATCTTTCCTCAAAACAGCCACCATACCTACCTATTATGGCATTTCCATAGCCATTCCGAGATATATTACCATGCAACTTCCACCGTTTCCTTTTATGACATGCACACCATCACTTCCATATTGCATATAGAGTCATATTTTGTCATAGGTATCGAGTTGTAATTTTCGTTTTGAGTTGTAAGTAAATAAAAGTGTGATGATTTTCATTACAGAGCATGTCCCATGTGAGGAAAGGATGATGGAAGCTATGATTCCCTTACTAGTAGGGATGAGAGTCCGGACTTTATAAAAAATAAAAGAGGCCAGCGAATCCCAAATAAAAAATGAATAAAAGAGGCCTTAGATGCCCAATAAAAAATGAGAGAAAAGAGATAAGGGACATTGCTACTACCTTTTGTCACACTTGTGCTTCAAAGTAGCACCATGATCTTCATGCTAGAGAGTCTAATATTTTGTCACTTTCATATAACTAGTGGAATATTTTTTTCATGATGCACGTCCACTTAGTTTCTTTGTGAGCTTTCATACACCTATAGCTCTAGTGCATCTGTTGCATGGCAATCCCTACTCACTCACATTGATATCTATTGATGGGCATCGCCATAGCTCATTGATACACCTGGTTGATGTGAGACTATCTTCTCCCTTTTCCTTACAACCTCCACCATATTCTATTCCACCTATAGTGCTATATCCATGGATCCAGCTCATGTATTGCATGAGGGTTGAAAAGTTTGAGAAAAAATAAAGGTGTGAAAACAATTGATTGACTTTTCATCAGGGTTGTGCATGATGTAAATACTTTGTGTGGGGAAGATGGAGCATAGCTAGACCATATGATATTGTATGGATAAATTTCTTTTGCCATTATATTTTGAAGAGACACAATTGCTTTGCTAGTATGCTTGAAATTTATTATTTCTATATAAATATTAAGCTTTTGTTTTGAGTCTTATGGATCTGAATATTCATGCCACAGTAAAGAATATTACCTGGATAAATATGTTAGGTAGTACTCCACTTCAAAAATTCTATTTTTATCATTTACCTACTCGAGGAAGAGCATGAATTAAGGTTGGGGATGCTGATACGTCTCCAACGTATCTATAATTTTCTATGATGGCATGCTATTAAATTATTTGTTTTGGATTTTATATGCATTAATATGCTATTTTATATTATTTTTGGGACTAACCTATTAATCTAGAGCCAAGTGCCAGTTTCTGTTTTTTCCTTGTTTTTGAGTTTTGCAAATATGGAATATTAAATAGAGTCCAAACGGAATAAAACCTTCGGAAGGAATTTTTATGGAAGGAAACAAGTCATCCAAGCTTGGAGAGCACGTCAGAGGAGGTGCCAGGGCGCCACAAGCCCGCTAGGCATGGCCCCCTAGCCGCGCCTAGCAGGCTTGTCGCCTCCTCACAGGTCTCCTAACCCTAATTCTTGGCCTATAAATACCCAAATATTCCCCCAACATCAGAACTAGCCATGAAAATACTTCTCCGCCACCGAAAGCCTTCGTTCCCAAGAGATCCAATCTTGGAGCCTTTTTCGGTAATCTGCCGGATGGGGTTTCGATCATGGCGGGCATCTACATCTACTCAATTGCCCCTTCGATGATGCGTGAGTAGTCCACCATAGACCTACGGGTCCATAGCTAGTAGCCAGATGGATTCTTCTCTCTCTTTGATCTTCAATACCATGTTGTTCATGATCTTCTTTTCTGGTGCGTCTGTCAAGATCCGATGAATTCTGGCTTTATGTTCAGATTATCCATGAATCTTATTTGAATCTCCTCTGATTTCTTATATGCACGATTTCATATCCTTGCAAGTCTCTTTGAGTTATTGGTTTGGTTTGGCCAACTAGATTGGTAATTGGGGCATTGGGAGAAGTGCTTGGTTTTGGGTTCAGTCTTGCGGTGTCCACACCCTGTGACAAAGTAGGGGTAGCGAGGCACGTATTGTATTCTTGCCATCAAGGGTAACAAGATGGGGTTTTCATCATATTGCTTGAGTTTACCCCTCTACAACATGTCATATTTCTTAATGTGTTACTCTGTTGTTCATGAACTTAATACTCTAGATGCAGGCAAGAGTCGATCGATGTGTGGAGTAATAGTAATAGATGCGGAATCATTTTGGTCTACTTCTCACGGATGTGATCCCTATATGCATGATCATTGACTTGGAAAACTACATGATTATTTGCTTTTCTATCAATTGCTTGACTGTAATTTGTTTACGCACCATGATATTTGCCTTCAAGAGAGAAGCCTCTAGTGAAACCTATGGCCTTCGGGTCTATTTTCCATCATATATTTTCAGATCTATACTTGCTGCAATTTATTTACCTTTTACTCTCCGCACTCGTTACATCTATCTCTATAGGATCTAATCCTTGCAAATAACCGTGAAGGGATTGACGATCCCTTTATAGCATTGGGTGCGGGAGTTTGATTATTTGTGTAGGTGCATCCGCTGGTGACTTTCTTGTTCCTCCTACTAGATTGATACCTTGGTTCTAAAAAACTGAGGGAAATACTTATCTACTTCGCTGCATCACCCTTTCCTCTTCAAGGGAAAACCAACGCATGCTTAAGGGGTAGCACCTTCATCGCCAAAGTGGTTGGTAGATACTAGAGTGGTTTTGCATGTTTGCCATATTTCATTGGACATCTTATTTCGTGAGCATGTTGGTATGCATATCTTTACTTATTAGAGGATATCAAATTATTGTTATTTGGTTTTCATTTTATTTGGCCAATTTGATATACAAGGATGCCTAAGTACCCTCATCTAGCTATCAATGTTTTCTTATCTCTAAATCTATTCAAGCTTCATCACAAAACATGAGCAAGCATTTTTCGAACCCTCTATGTGAGGAGCACTGAGTGCTCCATTTCGATAAGAGCTGACTTCCAAAACCTCCCATGTGCAACTTGGTGTAACCAACTCCAAAAACTCGGTTCCACCAAAGCACTAGGGATGATCTGGTTTTTGAACCTCGGTACACGATTTGAAAATCTCGGCTTCGCCGAGTTTCACTGTATCTTGGTAGTTAAAAAACTCAGTGCCACCGAAATTTCCCAATCGGTGTCACCGAAAGCAGGGGATATACATATCCAGCGGACCCGACTTTTGAAATTCATCTTCAATCATCCCCCCCCCCGCAAACCCTTGCTATCATGCTCATGTGTACAGATGTTGCCACTTCACCTTCGTGCACTCTCGCCACCGGAGTTCCTCGCCGTCGACGGAAATCCGACCCGCCATTGCCGTTGAAAGTGCGTTATATCGACTAGAGGGGGGTGAATAGGCGATTTTTACAAATTCATCACTTGAGGAATTTCAACTTTGAGGAATTTGAAATGTGATGAATAACTAGCAGCGGAATAAGTACTCAAGTGCAAGAGGAACATAGTAACAACATAGTCTTCATGATGAAATGAAACATGCACAGATTACAAGTAGCGTGACACAAGATAAGCAGTGATGAACAAGGTAACTTGAAGAATTTGAGGTGAGGAAATTGTGAAAGTCTTTGGTTGAATTCTTCAAATAGTAACAATCAATTTCATCAACAAGTTTATGAGGAATTGAGGGGTTGAGGAAATAGAACTAGGTAGCTCGATGAAGACAATGGTTTGATGACCCAGTTCCAACTGCTGTGACAGGCGTACGTCTGGTTTGGAGCGGCCTGGTATTTCAACCAGAGGACACACAGTCCTTACCGTATTCTCCTTGAGCTAAGGTCACACAATCCTTGCCCAACACTCGTGGTAATTCTTCAGGGTAGACTTCCAAAACCCTCACAAAATGATCACCTAGCGATCCACAATTTACTGCTGGATGCTCTAGACCAAGGTCACTTCATGATCCCCAATTGACTGCAGGAGCACTAGACCATGATGCCTAACCATGTGGAGGATGCACAGTCCTCAAAGGTAACAAGCGTCGGATCCACACAGGAATTTCTTCGGTGATGCTCAATCACTATGGGTTTGGTGGTTTGGTTGTGGGTTTTCCTCACTGATGATTTTCTCTCTAAGTCCTTGGAGGATGGGTTGCTCTCAAATGGCAAGTGTTAGTTCTCTCTCGGAGCAGCCAAATCGCTAGTGGTTGTGGGGGGTGGCTATTTATAGCCAGGGTGCAACCTGACATGTTATGACATAAATGCCACCAATGATATGACCGTTATGTGGATATTTGTGATTGGGGACAGCTGGCGCTAAGCATAGAAACGGTCGGATTTTCGAACTATGAAAGTCCTCAGACATATCATGTTCCTCACTTTTAGGCAATTCGCACTGGCTAAATCCTAACTCCTTAGTCAGTTCAATTTCATCAGAGGCCAGAAGAACTTCTTCTCTGTCACTGAAGAATTTGACTGAGCTGTATGAGATTTCCAAAGGCTTCACTCGAAGGATTGAATAGGTTGAGGATTTTGGAGTTGAGCATCAGTTGGAAATTTTCCTTAGTATTTCCTCTGCCCCCTTTAACAGTAAGGTGTTTCCTATGACTCAAAATAAAGGAAATGAAACTATGAAAACAAAAGTCTTCACGCTTCATAGTCCTCGTTCATATCTTCAAGTCTTCACCAAAGTCTTCAGTTGAAGACATACAATTTTAGGGGTCGATATTCTCTAGATATATCAAACTCCTCATCGACTTATAAAGCCTGTGTACACTTACAAACATATTAGTACCTTAACATATAAGTCTTCAATACACCAAAATCACTAAGGGGCACTAGATGCACTAACAATCTCCCCCTTTTTGGTGATTGATGACAAATAGGTTAAGTTTTCAACGGGGATAGTAATATGAAGTGTAATTACTGAGTTTGAGGAATTTCATTGCAATATATAGAAGAACTCCCCCTGAAGATGTGCATATTTGAGGAATTTGCTTTGGACTACAAATGCACATGGCAGGTTAAAACATGGAGAACTCCCCCTATATCTTGTAATTCATAGACACATTTGAACATATGATATGAAGAATTTGAAATGCGTGAGAAAAATGGTGTCTGACAAAATTCAGCATGTATGCATTAAGGTACTTGAGGAAATAAACATGTGAGGAAATAGTTCAAAAGTGTCAGACCACCACCGAACTTAAGTTTAAAACTCAATCAGCAAAAGCTTCAGAAGAGCGAGAGTTGTAACTTAAACAAAAATAGCCCATATAGAGACCCGCTTGAATACTGACTCAAATTTTCTCCCCCTTTGTCATCGAAGACCAAAAGGGACGAAAAAGTGAGGACTAACGCCCCTTTGAAGAATTTCATCGTGTTGGTGAGGAGGGAGCACCAACGTTGTCGGGGTCGTTTGTTGATGTAGGGCCTGCCGCAGTGTCGTCAATGTCTTCATCCTCATCGCGCTCTCGAGATGAAGAATATGAACTTGCGACCATCAAAGGAACTTGAACTTTCTTGAATTTCTTCTGTGGTCGACGAGCCCAGTCAGGATGTTCCTCAAAGTTCGGCTTGTTCAGTTCTTCAAGAGTTGTGAGGTGAGACAGGACAGCCCAAGTGCGCTTGAGGGTTTCATGTGCATAGTAGTGATTTCTCTTCACAGAGTTCTGAGTCACAGTCATGTTTTGCACAATGTAACCAAGTTGATGCTTCACCCACTTGTGATTGCGATCAACCTTTTGATGAAGACTTATTAGAAGTTCACGATCAGTCATCACACGCGGAGCAGACTCTTGAGGTTTTTGAGCTGAGGCGTTTGCTTCGGAGTCCTAACTTGCAGTGTCATCATTGGTGCAGAAGGAAGCAGCTTTACGAAAGTGTCCATCCAATGGACGAGTGCCTTCATTAATGACAACCTTGCCTTTTCCTTCCACTGAGTCAATTGTGCTCTTGATGACTTCAATTGGAGGAAGGATGCCAAAGTGGTTCTGGAAATCAGCCTTGAAGGGAACTGAGGACTTTGCCCTGATGAATTTCATGATCCAAGGCACATAAGGGTTCTGTTTAAATGGTGCTAACGCAGCATTGGCCAATGTCCACATGAAGAAATCGTGGAGGTCGATGGGAATCCCATGAATGATGTTGAAGAGCATATTCTTCATGACTCCGTCCACTTCTTCTTCATTTGAATCTTGTCCCTTTTGAGGACATAGAGTATTTGTGAGTATGCGGTAAACCGTCCTGGGCACATATAGCAGATCCTTTACAAGAAAGGTTTTCCATTGAGGCTTTCCAGGAGGCAATGTCTTCATCATCACTTGCATCAGCTGATTCAGAAGTGCAGGCTCATCAAACGGTCTGCGAGCTTCATCTGAGGGAATTGGAACTGGTACACATTGAAGCAATTCAAAAGCTTGAGCAGTGAAGTGAGTTGATCCTGTCATCCAGTCCAAAACCCAGGAGTTGATGTCTGAAGCATTTCCATTGATATGCAGTGCGGCATAGAACTGAAGGATGAGTTCCTCATTGCAGTCGCAGATGTCGACGCAAAAAGGAAGAATCCCTGCATCGTGAAGAACTTGGAACACAGGTGAAGTGTTTCCATGTCAGCATGAGGAATTTGGTGGTGCTCGAAGACTTTCTTCTTCTCGAACAGAACTGATGCATAGTAGTCGAGCTGAGTTGCCGTCCAGAATCTGTTACGATCGGCCCTTGCAAAGTCATAAGGATTTGGACCTGTGAAGAACATGCGCTCATTGAAGAAATTGCTCTTGAGGAATTTGGGGCGTGCTGAGCCTTTGAATGGCATTCTTGGATTCGGTTGAAGATTTGGCTTGAAGCGGCCCTTGATCTCCTTTGGCATGGGAGGAACTTCTTCATACCGAATAATTTGGAGGATTGGTTCCTCGGTTGTGGGTGGAGCAGCAAGATTATCAGCTGTTGCAGCTGGAATTTCTTTAGTGACTTGGGTGGTCAGATTAGTAGATTCTTCATGTATTTCTTCAGTCAGAGCAGGCGAGTGAGGAATCTGTGTTAGAGGAGTAGTCATTAATTTGGGTGTGCTGATTCCCAATATTGATCGTTGACGACAGGAGTTGTGTTGCCAATGTCTACGTCCTCATCAATTTCTTCAACACCAGCCTCTTCAGCAATGATCAGAGGCTGAGGCGATGATACCTTTGGAGTTGAAGCATTGTCTTCAACTTCAATTTCTTCATCAATCTGCTATGCCGAAGCAGCAGAATGATCATCATCTTCTTCATCCGGGATGACATAGTCAATCCCAAATGGTACAAGTTCATACGCAGGTGCAGATGAGAGTGGCGTAGCATCAATGGGTCCAGTTAAAGAACTTGGCATAGTCTTCAACTTCTTCACAGCTGAGGATTCTGTATCTGATGCTTTTCTCTTAAGAGTCTTCTCTTCTATAGCTTTAGCTTCTTCAAGCACGAATGATGCAGTCGCCATGGTGGGTTCAGGTTCTTCAGGTGCAGAAAACACGTCAGCTGGCCTTTCAGTTTCTTCAGGCACAATAGTGGTGGTTGTCCTGACATGGTCATCAGTGGTTTGAGTTTCCTCAGCAGCACTGGTTGTTGCTTCTGGTGCAGAAGCATTCTCATCAGCAGACACACCGGGCTGAGTAGTTTCAGCAAGCTGAGCAGTTTCATCAGCAACCTGAGGAATTTATGGGTGCAATCGTGCTACAACCCTAGTGTTGTGATCCTTCATAGCAGCTTGAGCAGCCCTGACGAATCTCATCTTGGTGCCCTTCCATTTAGCATCATACCTATCTTCATCCTTAGAGAGTGTGCGAATTTCAGACTGAACTGTGATGAGTTGATTTGCGGTCAGGTTCATCACATTGTCTCTTAGAAACTTTTCTTTCCGAGCCCTGTTCCTCTTACCTCTCAGAGCTGGTTCTCTCTTCAATTTTTCTTCAGAGATGAAGTGGGTGAGGACATGATCCACACCAAGAGGCAGATTTAGTGAAGAAAGCGGGGTGTTCGGATCTTCATGCCATATATCGATGAAGTTGAGGATCATCTTGGGATCCAACATGAGAGGAACAGAGTTGCCCTTGGCTATAGCAACCCTCTCCTGACTTTGCCTGATGATTTGTTCCAATTCTTCATCATCAACTTCATCATTGAAAGTGCGTTATATCGACTAGAGGGGGGTGAATAGGTGATTTTTACAAATTCATCACTTGAGGAATTTCAACTTTGAGGAATTTGAAATGTGATGAATAACTAGCAGCGGAATAAGTACTCAAGTGCATGAGGAACATAGTAACAACATAGTCTTCATGATGAAATGAAACATGCACAAATAGAGAGTAGTGTGATATAGGATAAGAAGTGATGAACAAGGTAACTTGAAGAATTTGAGGTGAGGAATTTGTGAAAGTCTTCACTCCTTCAAACAGTAACAATCAATTTCATCAACAGGTATATGAGGAATAGAGGGGTTGAGGAAATGGAACCAGATAGCTCAATGAAGATAATGGTTTGATGAACCAGTTCCAACTGCTGTGACAGTCATACGTCTGGTTTGGAGCGGCCTCGTATTTAAACCAGAGGACACACAGTCTGAGGACACACGGTCCTTACCGTATTCTCCTTGAGCTATGGTCACATAATCCTCGCCCAACACTCATGGTAAGTCTTCAGGGTAGACTTCCAAAACCCTCACAAACTGGTCACCCGGAGATCCACAATTTACTGCTGGAGGCTCTAGACCAAGGTCACTTCGTGGTCCCCAATTGGCTGCAGGAGCAGTAGACCATGATGCCTAACCGTCTGGAGGATGCACAGTCCTCAAAGGTAACAAGTGTCGGTTCCACGGAGGAATTTCTTCAGTGATGCTCAATCACTTTGGGTTTTGTGGTTTGATTGTAGGTTTTTCCACACTGATGATTTTCTCTCAAAAGTCCTCGGAGGATGGGTTGCTCTCAAATGACAAGTGTTAGTTCTCTCTCTCGGAGCAGCCAACCAGCTAGTGGTTGTGGGGGATGGTTATTTATAGCCAGGATGCAACCTAACATGATAAGACATAAATGTCCCCAATGATATGACCGTTATGTGGATAAGAATGATTGGGGACAGCTGGCGCTAAGCACAGCAACGGTCAGAATTTCGAACTATGAAAGTCCTCAGCTTATCATGTTCCTCACTTGTACGCAATTCGCACTGGCGAAATCCTAACTCCTCAGTCAGATCAATATCCTCAGTGACCAGAAGAACTTCGTCTCTGTCACTGAAGAACTTATCTGAACCGTAAGAGATTTCCAAAGGCTTCACTCGAAGGATTGTACGGGTTGAGGATTTTGGAGTTGAGCATCAGTTGGAAATTTTCCTTAGTATTACCTCGGCCCCCTTTAACAGTACGGTGTTTCCTATGACTCAAATAAAGGAAAGAAAACTACGAAAACAAAAGTCTTCACGCTTCATATTCCTCGTTCATATCTTCAAGGTCACACCAACTTCTTCATTTTCAAAGTCTTCACAAAGTCTTCACCAAAGACTTCAGAAAGTCTTTAGTAAAGTCTTCACTTGAAGACATACATTTTTAGGGGTCGATAATCTCCGAATATGTCAAACTCCTGAACAACTTATAGAGCCTATGTACACTCACAAACGCATTAGTACCTTAACCTGTAAGTCTTCAATACACCAAAATCACTAAGGGGCACTCGATGCACTAACAATCTGCCCCTTTTTGGTGATTGATGACAAATAGGTTAAGTTTTCAACGGGGATAAACATATGAAGTGAAAGTACAGATTTTGAGGAATTTGATTGCAAGATATAGAAGAACTCCCCTTGAAGATGTGCATATTTGAGGAATTTGCTTTGGACTGCAAATGCACATGACAGTTTCAAACATGGAGAACTCCCCCTATATCTTGTAATTCATACACGCATTTGAATATATGATATGAAGAATATGAAATGCTTGAGGAAAATGGTGTCTAACGAAATTCAGCATGCATGCATTAAGTTATTTGAGGAAATAAACATGCAAGGAAATAGTTCAGAAGTGTCAGACCACCATTGGACTTAAGTTTACAACTCAATCAACAAAAGTTTCCGAAGAGCGAGAGTTGTAACTTAAAGAAAAATAGCCCATTTATAGAGACCCGCTTGAAGACTAACTCAAATTTTGTCCCCCTTTGTCATCGAAGACCAAAAGGGAAGAAAAAGGTATGACTAACGCCCCTTTGAAGAATTTCATCGTGTTGGTGAGGAAGGAGTGCCAGCGTTGTCGGGGTCGTTTGTCGATGCAGGGCTTGCAGTAGTGTCATTAATGTCTTCATCGTCATCACGCTCGCGAGATGAAGAATATGAACTTGATACCATCAGAGGAACTTGAAATTTCTTGAATTTCTTCTAAGGTCGCTGAGCCCAGTCGGGATGTTCCTCAATATCCAGCTCATCCTGTTCTTTAGAAGGCATGATGTGTGACAGTACGGCCCAAGTGCGATTGAGGGTTTCATGCGCATAGTAGTAATTTCTCTTCACTATGTTCTGCGTCATAGTCATGTTCTGCACAATGTAACCAAGTTGACGCTTCGCCCACTTGTGATTGTGATCGACCTTCTGATGCAGACTTATTAGAAGCTCACGATCAGTCATCTCACGAGGGGCAGACTCTTGAGGTTGTTGAGCTGAGGCTTTTGCACCGGAGTCTTGAGTGGCAGTGTCATCATTGGTGGAGAAGGAAGCGGCTTTGCGGAACTATCCATCCAAAGGACGAGTGCCTTCATCAATGACAGATTTGCCTGTTCCTTCAATTGAGGCAATTGAGCTCTTGATGACTTCTATTGGAGGCAGAAAGCCAAAGTGATTCTGAAAATCAGCCTTGGAGGGAACTAGGGACTTTGCCCTGATGAATTTCATGATCCATGGCACATAGGGCTTCTGTTCAAATGGAGCTAAGGCAGCACTGGCCAATGTCCTTATGAAGAAATCATGCAAGTCGATGGGAATCCCATGAATGATGTTGAAGAGCATATTCTTCATGACTCCTTCCACTTCTTCTTCTTTAGAATCGTGGCCTTTCCGAGGACATAGTGTATTTGTGAGGATACGTTAAACAGTCCTGGGCACATATAGCAGATTCTTCACAAGAAAGGTGTTTGGTTGAGGCGTTCCAGGAGGCAAAGGCTTCATCAACACTTACATCAGCTGATTTGGAAGTGCAGGCTCATTAAACAGTTTGCGGGCTTCATCTGAGGGAATTGGAACAGGGACACTCTGAAGCAATTCAGAGGCTTGAGCAGTGAAGTGGGTCGTGCCAGTCATCCAGTCCAATATCCATGAGTTGATATCTGAGGAATTTCTGCTAATATGCAGCGTGGCATAGAATTGAATGATGATTTCTTCATTCCAGTCACAAATGTCGACACAGAATGGAAGAAGGCCTGCATCATAGAGAACTTGGAGCACTGGAGTGAATGATGGAAGACTTTCCATATTAGCATGAGGAATCTGATGGTGCTCGAAGACTTTCTTCTTCTCAGATAGGACTGACACATAGTAGTTGAGTTGAGAGGCAGTCCAGAATCTGTTGTGACCAGACCTTGCAGAGTCATAGGGGTTTGGTCCAGAGAAGAATGAGTGTTCATCGAAGAAATTATCCTTGAGGAATTTGGGACGAACAGTGCCTTTGAACGGCAGTCTTGGCTTGGGTTGAAGATTTGTTCGTGTGCGCCCCTTGATCTCCGTTGGCATTGGAGGAACAACAGACTAAGTGATTTGAAGAACTGGTTCCTCGGCAGTGGTTGGAGCATCACTTTCCTCAGCTGTTGCAGCTATAATTTCTTCATTGTCTGGAAGGTACAGATGTGCAGAGTCTTCTGGGATTTCTTCAGTCTGTGCAGGTGACTGAGGAATCAACATCACAGGAGTTGCCATTGGTAAATTGGGATGTGCAGATTCCCAATATTCATCGTTGACGACTGGAGTAGTGTCACCAATGTCAACTTCTTTATCAATTTCTTCTACGCTAGCTTCCTCAGCAGTTACCAGAAGCTGGGGCGATGATACCTTGGGGTTCATGCAGTATCATCAATGACAATTTCCTCATCAAGAGGCTCTATGGAAGCAGTCGAATGATTTTCTTCTTTTTTAGGGATGACATACTCCTCCCCGAGTGGCACAATAGCATAGGCTGGTGCTGAGGAAATTGGAGTTGCATCAATTGGAGTTGCTAAGGAACTTGATGAAGTTTTCAACTTCTTCAACACAGGGGCATCAGAAGTTGACGCTTTTCTCTTGAGTGGATTTTCCTCAGCAGTAGCAGTTTCTTCAGGAACGACTAATGCAGCTGCCCTGGGTGGTTTAGTTTCTTCAGGCACAGCAGATTCTTCAGCTGGCCTATCAGATTCTTCAGGTACAATAGAAGTACCTGTTGGCATAGAAGTTTCCTCAGGCACAACATTGGAGCTGCCCTAGCATGTTCATCAGTGGTCCAAGTTTCCTCAGCAGCACTGGCAGTTGCTTCTGGTGTAGAAGCATTTCCTTCAGTAGTTTCATCCGGCTGAGCATTTTCATCAGCTGCCTGAGGAGTTTCATCTGCAGTCTAAGCAATTTCTTTAGACTGAGGCTTTTGTGGTTGCGATCGAGCTGCAACCCTGGTGTTGTGATCCTTTACAGCTGCTTGAGCAGCCCTGACGAATCTGACCTTGGTGCCCTTCCATTCAGCATCATATCTCTTTTGATCCACAGAGACTGTGCGAATTTTGGACTGAACTGTGACGAGTTGATTTGGGGTCAAATTCATCACATTGTCGCGCAAAAACTTTTCTTTTCGAGTCATGTTCCTCTTAGCTATGAGAGCTTGCTCTCTCTTCCATTGTTCTTCAGAGATGAAGTGGGTGAGGACATGATCCACTTCAGGAGGCAGATTTAGTGAAGGAAGTGGGGTGCTTGGGTCTTCATGCCATATTCTATGAAGTAGAGGATCATCTTGGGATCCAGCATGAGAGTAACAGAGCTACCCTTTGCTCTATCAGCCTTGTGCTGACTTGGTCTGATGATTTCTTCCAATTGCTCATCATTAGCTTCCTCATCATCACCATCATTATCCTCAGAATGTGAGGGTATGGTCATCACAGCCTTGCTTGTGTGAGGACTTGGTCTTTGACCTCGTCTAGCAGTTTTCTTCAGCTTCAACGCAGAGGGGCTAGTTGAAGACTTTGCTATGTTGGAGGAGCGAGCAGTAATCTTTGGGACTCTGGTGAAACCCTCAGTCCTCTTGCATGTAGCCAGATGCATTGGTGTTGGGGACTTTGTAACTGATGCAGAAGACTGAGCAACGACAGTTCCAGGTGCTGAGGACTTTGTAGGCTGAGGCCTTTGACCTTGAGGAATCTGCTGTGAAGGTCTTGATGTTGAAGAACCTATCTTCAAAGTAGATTTCTGCATGATTTTCTTCGGAGCACTTGCAGAAGCTCCGGCAGAGGCAGCAGTAGCAGAATCTTCATTGAATTTCTTCACTGCTTCTTTGGCTTTCCTAGCCAGCTTGGTTTGCTTCTTCTCCCATAGATGAGGAAAGCCCTCACCAATCTTTAGGCTTGTGGGATCAGGGATTTGGTTCTGAGCTAGAGGAGGCCTGCTGCAAGGTGGTTTAACTGCAAATTTCATCATGTACTTTGGGGTTACATAACGATATTCTTTCCATTCCTTTGACCATCTCCTCTCAATCTTTTGCACACGGATCTTTCTCTACTTGGTCGTCACTTTTCCATGTGTTTCTTCATCAGGTGTGCAATATTCATCATACACATCCTCTTGAATCTCAAAGGCAGTGTGCACATCTGGCTTCTTTCCTCCTTTCTGAGGTTTCTTTCCGTCAGCCATTTTCTTCACTTGAGGAATATGAACTCTTGAAGATTCTGAAGAGGTACACAATTTTTCTTCAAGAAGCGCTGCAAATGTTGTACCTGTGAACAGAGTATAGGTGCGAGGAATTTGAAGAGGTCATATGCGTTCTCAGAAATTTTGAAGAAAAATTAGGTGTGAGGAATTTGACCATGGATGTCTTGAGGAATTTCACTAAGTGTTCTTTGTCTCAGGTTCCCGAGTTGTACAAATTTTGAGGATTTGCACAATTGAGGAATCTTGAAGAAAAGCATTACTTAGAGAAAAACATCAAGTATGAGGAGATGTAAGGTGCTTTAAAATAAGGTTCATGAGGAACAAACACCTTTTGAAGAATATGAAGAGCATTTGAGGATCAAACAAGGGCAGTAAAAATAAATTTTATTTACCCTGGTGAAGAACACGACGAACTCAGAGATGAGATTGGGAAGTTCGTGCGTTCAGATCTCCCACGCCCTAGCTTGGTAGAGGGAGACAGCTACAGCGGCGGCGGGATGAGGATTTCCACGGCCGGTGCGAGTATGGCGACGACGAGGTTGAGGTAGTGAAGCTCTTCCTCACCGGTGACGATGACTTTAGCGGCGGCGCTAGGTTGGAGCTCGGGAGATGAGATGCGGAGTAACCGAGCACAGTTGATGGGAAGGGGGTATTTATAGAGGAAGTGAAAACCGATCCGCCCGAAGATTTTGGATACGATTGCCCCTGACCCTTGCTCTCCACGCGACAGGTGTCACCCACCTACTTAGCGGTGGTGATCGTGGGTTATCCAGGCGCGGGAACCGGAACCGTTTGTGCGAGAACCGTTGAATATTTTGATAGTGTAAATTTCAAATCTTCCATTCGCAAATTCTTCAGCTCTTAAGGACACAATGAAGACTGTGAACGAGTTTCAAAGTAGAACACATATGAAGAATTTGTGAACAGACTGGGTTGAGTTTAGCATAGAGGGGTAAAGGGTCTGATCACATTCACTTAGATGAGAATCAACTTGAAGAATTAGCAATAAGTGAATGCTCTTGAGGACATTAAAAACTCATATATATATATATTGTCAATGAAGAACATGAGTTTCAAAGTTTGAAGAATTTGAAAAGTTGAGGAATTTGATGATTTGAAGAATTTGCACAAATGATGAAAAACTCAACTTAGAAGAATTTCAACTATTGTTGGTGGCATGACCCACCGTATAAGAATGATGACTTCAGACACCGCATACAATTGTCGTAGGGTTCTGAGAATCAAATTCTTCATTAATTTCTTCACACTTAGAGGGTTATTCTTCATTGATTGAAGAAAAACGTTTCTTCGTGTGTTGCACAACGAGGTCATCAATTTTGCATAAGTGCTAGGATGTGTGTCTTTCTTCAAAGGACATTCGAAGATTCTAAGATATTTAGCTCACACCGCAACTTGCAAAATCACTTTTCATCCAAGGGCTTAGTGAATATATCGGCCAGCTATTCTTCAATGGGCATGTGGTCGATGGAGATTTCGCCCTTGAGTACATGATCTCGAAGAAAGTGAGGACGAATTTGGATGTGCTTGGTCTTGGAATGCTGAACTGGGTTATAAGAAATCTTGATGGCACTCTCATTGTCGCAGTAAAGAGGAACATTCTTCAGCTTGATGTCGTAGTACTTGAGGGTTTGCTTCATCCATAGTAGCTGAGAGCAACATGAACCGACAGGAATGTACTCACCTTCAGCAGTAGAGAGTGAAATGCAGTTCTGCTTCTTTGAGGATCAACAGACTAAGGATCGTCCGAGGAAATTACATGTGCCTGAGGTTGACTTGCGATCCACACGATCTCCAGCATAGTCAGCATCAGTGTACCCGACGAGGTGAAGATTTGAGCCCTTGGGATACCACAATCCAAGTGTTGGTGTGTGATCTAAGTATCGAAGAATATGTTTCACAGCCTTATGATGTGATTCCTTCGGTGTTGCTTGGAATCGGGCACACATGCAAACACTTAGCATAATATCAGGCCTAGATGCACATAGATAAAATAATGAACCAATCATGGAGCGGTATACCTTCCGATCGAAAGCTTTACCATTTTCATCAGTGAAGAGGTGGCCTTTTGAGGAGTTTTGACGCCTTTGCAATCTTGCATGTCGAATTTCCTCAGAACAACTTTGAGGTATTTCTCTTGTGAGATGAAGATGCCATTGTCTTGCTGACGAATTTGAAGACCTAGGAAGAATTTCAACTCTCCCATCATAGACACTTGATATTCTTCACTCATCATATAGGCAAATTCATCACTGTAACGTTTGTCAGTACAACCAAAATAATATCGTCTACATATATCTGGCATATGAACAGTTCATTGTCATAAGATTTTGCGAAAAGGGTTGGCTCGAGTGAACTGCGTTTGAAGCCTTTCTTCATGAGGAATTCCTTCAGAGTGTCGTACCACGCCCGAGGGGCCTGCTTGAGGCCATAGAGGGCCTTGTTTAGTCAGAAGACTTTGTCAGGATGCTTAGGGTCTTCAAAACCTAGGGGTTGAGCAACATATACTTCTTCCTCAAGCTTACTATTGAGGAATGTACTTTTCACATCCATTTGATATAAGATGATATTATGATGGTTAGCGTAAGCAAGTAATATTCGAATCGCCTCAAGTCTAGCAACAGGTGCAAACATTTCATCAAAGTCAATTCCTTCAACCTGTGTGTAGCCTTGGGCTACAAGACGAGCCTTATTCCTCACCACGAGGCCATTTTCATCTCGCTTGTTGAGATAGATCCACTTGGTACCTATGATGTTATGTTTGCGAGGATCTGGTCGCTTGACAAGTTCCCACATGTTGTTGAGCTTGAACTGATGCAATTCCTCTTGCATAGCTTGAATCCACTCAGGCTCCTTGAATGTTTCATCAACTTTGGTGGGTTCTATTATAGAGACAAAGGCAAAGTGCCCACAAAAGTTAGTTAGATGTGAAGCTTTTGAGCGTGTGAGAGGACCTGGTGCGTTGATGTCATCGATGATTTTGTCAATCTGCACTTCGTTTGCTACTCTTGGATGAGTAGGTTGACGTGGCTGAGGATTTTCATCAGCACCAGTTTCTTCAGGTATATCAGTATGAGAATCTTCATTTGTTGGAATGATTTCCTCAATGGGTATGACATCTTCAGTTGCCTTCAGCTTGATGGATTCTTTAGGAGACTGTTCATCTAACACAGAAGACACGAGCTCTCTTTGCGAGCCATTAGTTTCATCAAACCGCACATCTACAGTTTCAACCACCTTGTGATGGTAGATGTTGAAGTATTTGTAGGTGTGCGAGTCCATTCCATAACCAAGCATAAAACCTTCATGTGCTTTCGGTGCAAACTTAGAACTGTGATGAGGATCTCTGATCCAGCATTTTGCACCGAAGACTTTGAGATAACTTACATTGGGTTTCTTGCCTGTCATGAGCTCATATGAAGACTTCTTGAAGAATTTGTGAAGATATACCCTGTTGATGATGTGGTATGCAGTATCAATTGCTTCAGGCCAGAAGCGACGAGGAGTTTTGTATTCGTCAAGCATGGTGCGAGCCATCTCAACAAGTGTCTTGTTTTTGCGCTCCACGATGCCATTCTGCTGAGGAGTATAAGGGGCAGATAGCTCATGAGTAATACCAAGTTCATCAAGATATTCATCAAGATTAGTGTTCTTGAACTCAGTCCCATTATCACTCCTGATATGCTTGATCTTCACGCCGAAGTTGGTGGAGGCCCTTGAAGCAAATCGTCTGAAGATGTCCTGCACTTTATTTTTGTACATAATAATATGCACCCATGTGTAACGAGAGTAATCATCAACAATGACAAAGCCATACAAACTTGATGCATTTGTTAGTACGGAGTAATGAGTGGGGACAAATAGAGACATGTGAAGCAATTCAAAGGGTCGAGTTGTGGTCATGATTGTCTTCAAGGGATGCTTGGATCTGGTCATCTTCCCAGATTCACATGCACCGCAAAGGTGGTCCTTGAGGAATTTGACACCCCCGATGCCAATGACATGCTTTTTCTTCACGAGTGTGCTGGTTCCTCATACCAGCATGTCCAAGTCGTCGATGCCACAGCCAGCCTTCTGAAGACTTTGCAAGTAAGCAAGTGGCAGGTTGAGGACCTATAGAGAAATCAACAATATACAAGTCTCCCCTCCTAAAGCCTTCGAAGACTTTGGAATTGTCAGATTCCATGATGACAACACAACGAAATATTCCAAACACGACAACCATATCAAGATCACAAAGCATTGATACAAACATAAGGTTGAACCCGAGGGATTCAACAAGCATCACCTTATCCATGGTTCAGTCCTTTGAGATAGCAACCTTACCAAGTCCCAATACCTTGCTTTTTCCTTTGTCTGCGTAGGTGATATGCTTCAGAGGAGATGGAGTGAGTGGCAAATTCATCAGTAGATTCTTGTCACCAGTCATGTGGTTTGTTCATCCACTATTGAGAACCCACTCAGTAGCTTTTAGAGTATCATCCTACAGATGAATTAGTACAACTTACGAACTCATATGCTTTAGAGTGAAGAATATGACATCAATTTCATCAGACAGAATTTCATCACACAAGATAGTAAGCAAGTAGTGGGAGGACAAGAGAAATGAGGAATTTATTTTTGCATAGTTAGCTTGCATCCTTTCAAGCATTTCCTCAGGTCTCCAGCTTGTTCATCAGATGTTCAGTTTCATCTGGAAACATGACCCTGCATAAGAAATTAGTTCCATTTCTTCACCACCCACATCTGGAGGGCTGGCAAAGAGTTCATCATTCTGCGAGCACCATGTGAGAAGGGAGGCATTGAAGCAAGTGCGCTTCGTTTCACATGGCGAGGATTAGAGTACTCAAATGAATAAGCAGAGAAATTCTTCGAGGACTTATGAACATAATAGTTTGAATAATAATGCACATATTCATAACTCTTAGGTTTTCCCTGCAAAACAGAGGCATTAGTTTGAGAATGATAATTTTGACCATTTGAGGAGTTTGGTCCATATGAGAAATTTGATCTAGGTTTCCTATTCTTCATGAGTGGTGTCGTGAGGACATTCACTTGAAGATTTTGTAGGTAGCTCTTGGGAACCTAGATTTTCTTCATAGGAGAACCATTCCTGCAGTTAGTTCCAACAAATCTAGCAAATACTTCACCTTTCTGATTTTTGAAGAGGTTGTAGTTCGAGTCAAGTGATTCATCAGAGAAATATGAAGTTTCACACGTAAAGCCAGATAAAGTGGATGGATCTATAAGAGGTCCTTTCGCAGCAACCCATGAGGTTTTGGGGTACTGCTCAGGTGTCCAGTAGGATCCATCAGCGTTGAATTTCCTCACAAAGGCTATACCCTCTTTCCTAGGGTTCCTGTTCAGAATCTGCTTTTTGAGAACATCACAAAGGGTTTGATGCCCTTTGAGACTTTTGTACATGCCTATCACATACAATTCCTTCAACCCTGCATTGTCATCAGTGATACTAGTGGTATCCTCAGATGAGGAATTTAAGACCATGGGAATAGTTGAAGAAATTGCAGCAATACAAGCATTTGAACATTTAGGTGAAGAATTAACAGTTTCACGTTCGATGCATTTCAAACAAGGTGGAATGAAATCTTCCTGAGCGGTACTGATCTGTTGAGCTAGTAAGGAATCGTTTTCCCTTTGGAGACCTTCATGTGACACCCTCAGTTTCTCAGGATCTTGCTTTCTTTGAAGAAATTCATAAGAAAGCTTCTCATGATCAGCTAAGAGGTCATTATGATGACTCTATAGGTTATCATACTTCGTCTGAAGACTTTAGATATCGACAGACAGAGTTTGAGTGCGGTCCACTTCATGGTTCAACAGATCATCGCTTTTGTCTAGCATTTTCTCAAGCTTTTTAAGTGCACTTTGTTGCTTAGTGGCAATTTTAACAAGTTTAGCATAGCTAGGTTTCACATAATCATCAGATTCACCTTCACTTGATTCAGATGAGGAATGATGTTTGTGTACCTTTGAGCCTTTTGCCATGAAGCAATAGGTAGGAGCATGATCATCGTTGCTGACGTCAGAGTCGTTGGAGTAGTCAAATTCTTCATCGTTGAAGATGGACTTGCTAACGAAAGTAGTAGCGAGAGCAAGGCTAGCGACACCAGATTCCGATTCCTCCTGAGATTCTTCCTCTTCTTCACATTCTTCAGATTCTTCCTTAGAGTCCATTTCCTTGCCGATGAATGCTCATGCCTTTCTGGAACCATTCTTCTTGTGCTTTGAGGATTTTGAAGATGAGGACTTTGTAGATGAGGACTTTGAAGATTTCTTCTTTTTCTTCAAGTCATCAGAACTATCATCCTTATATTTCTTCTTCTTCTTTGAATCTTTTTCCCAGAGAGGACAGTCAGAGATAAAGTGACCAGACTTCTTGCAACGATGACAAGTTCTTTTCTTGTAGTCTTCTGAGGAATCTGATTTCCTCAAGCCACTTTTTGATGACTTTCCAAATCCACCTCTCCTTGAGAACTTATGGAATTTCCTCACAAGCATTGCTAGTTCCTGACTTAGTTATTCAGGATCACCAAGGCTGTTGTCAGAATCTTCTTCTTCAGATGAGGAAATTGCTTTTGCCTTCAGTGCACGAGATCTTCCATAGCTTGGCCCGTAGAGGTCTCTCTTATCAACTTGTTGGAATTCATGAGTATTGAGTCTCTCAAGAATATCAGTAGGATCAAGTGACTTGTAGTCACCACGTTCTTGAATCATCAAAGCCAGAGTATCGAATGAGGAGTCAAGAGATCTTAGCAGTTTCTTCACCACTTCACGGTAAGTGATATCGATGGCACCCAGTGCTTGAAGCTCATTTGAGATATCAATGAGACGATCAAAAGTTTGCTGAACATTTTCATTTTCAAGTCTCTTGAAGTGGTTGAAGAGATTGTGAAGAACATCAACACGAGAGTCACGTTGAGTGGAAACACCTTCGTTAACTTTGGACAGCCTATCCCAGATAAGCTTGGTAGACTCCAAAGCACTCACTCTGCCATACTGACCTTTGCTCAGATGGCCACATATGATATTCTTTGCTTGAGAATCAAATTGCTTGAATCTCTTCACATCAGCAGTAGTAACAGTGGGGGTGACAGAGGGCACACCATTTTCCACAACATACCAAAGATCGTTGTCAATAGCTTCAAGGTGCATACACATCTTGTTCTTCCAGTAGGGGTAGTCTGTCCCATCGAAGGTAGGAAACCCCGCGGAAACCTTGATCATACCTACAGTCGACATAACTAGACTCCAGGTGGTTAAACCAAAATCACACAGAGCGAGGGAGTACCTGCTCTGATACCAATTGAAAGTGCGTTATATCGACTAGAGGGGGGGTGAATAGGCGATTTTTAGAAATTCATCACCTGAGGAATTTCAACTTTGAGGAATTTGAAATGTGATGAATAACTAGAAGCGGAATAAGTACTCAAGTGCATGAGGAACATAGTAACAACATAGTCTTCATGATGAAATCAAACATGCACAAATAGAGAGTAGCGTGATACAGGATAAGCAGTGATGAACAAGGTAACTTGAAGAATTTGAGGTGAGGAATTTGTGAAAGTCTTCACTCAAATTCTTCAAACAGTAACAATCAATTTCATCAACAGGTATATGAGGAATAGAGGGGTTGAGGAAATGGAACCAGATAGCTCGATGAAGATAATGGTTTGATGACCCAGTTCTAACTGCTGTGACAGTCGTACGTCTGGTTTGGAGCGGCCTGGTATTTAAACCAGAGGACACACAGTCCCAGGACACACAGTCCTTACCATATTCTCCTTGATCTAAGGTCACACAATCCTCGCCCAACACTCGTGGTTAGTCTTCAAGGTAGACTTACAAAACCCTCACAAACTGGTCACCTGGCGATGCACAATTTACTGCTGGATGCTCTAGACCAAGGTCACTTCGTGGTCCCCAATTGTCTGCATGAGCACTAGACCATGACGCCTAACCGTTTGGAGGATGCATAGTCCTCAAAGGTAACAAGCATCGATTCCACACTGGAATTTCTTTAGTGATGCTCAATCACTTTGGGTTTTGTGGTTTGATTGTAGGTTTTTCCTCACTAATGATTTTCTCTCAAAAGTCCTCGGAGGATGGGTTGCTCTCAAATGACAAGTGTCGGTTCTCTCCCTCGGAGCAGCCAACCAGCTAGTGGTTGTGGGGGTGGCTATTTATAGCCAGGATGCAACCTGACATGATAAGACATAAATGCCCCCAATGATATGACCGTTATGTGGATAAGAATGATTGGGGATAGCTGGCGCTCAGCACAACAACGGTCGGAATTTCGAACTATGAAAGTCCTCAGCTTATCATGTTCCTCACTTGTAGGCCATTCGCACTGGCAAAATCCTAACTCCTTAGTCAGATCAATTTCCTTAGTGACCATAAGAACTTCGTCTCTGTCACTGAAGAACTTATCTGAATTGTAAGAGATTTCCAAAGGCTTCACTCGAAGGATTGTATGGGTTGAGGATTTTGGAGTTGAGCATCAGTTGGAAATTTTCCTTAGTATTACCTCGGCCCCCTTTAATAGTACGATGTTTCCTATGACTCAAATAAAGGAAATGAAACTACAAAAACAAAAGTCTTCACGCTTCATATTCCTCGTTCATATCTTCAAGGTCACACCAACTTCTTCATTTTCAAAGTCTTCACAAAGTCTTCACCAAAGTCTTCAGAAATTCTTCAGCAAAGTCTTCACTTGAAGACATACATTTTTAGGAGTCGATAATCTCCGAATATATCAAACTCCTCATCGACTTATAGAGCCTGTGTACACTCACAAACACATTAGTACCTTAACTTGTAAGTCTTCAATACACCAAAATAACTAAGGGGCACTCCATGCACTAACAATCATCATCATCCTTAGATCCTGAGGGTATGGTTACCACAGCCTTGCTTGAGTGAGGACATGGTCTTTGACCTCGTCCAACAGTTTACTTCAGCTTCAACATTGTAGGGCTAGTTGAAGACTTTGCTGTAGTAGAGGGGCTTGCCAAGATGAGGAGTAACCGAGCACACTTGAAGGGGAGGGGGTATTTATAGTGGAAGTGAAAACCAATCCACCCGAAGATTTTGGACAGGATTGCCCCTGACCCTTGCTCCCCACACGACAGGTGTCACCCACGTACTAAGAACTGGCGATAGTGGGGGATCGTGGGTTATCCAGTCGCGGGAATCGGAACCGTTTGAGCGGGAACCACTGAAAATTTTGATAGTGAAAATTTCAAAGTTTTCGTTCGCAACTTCTTCAGCTGTCAAGGACACAGTGAAGACTTTGAACGAGTTTCAAAGTAGAACGCATGTGAAGAATTTGTGAATAGACTGGGTTGAGTTTAGAATAGAGGGGGAAGGGGTCCGATCACATTCACTTAGGTGAAAATTAATTTGAAGAATTAGCAATAAGTGAATGCTGTTGAGGACATTGAAAACTCAAATATATATATAGTCAATGAAGAACATGAGTTTCAAAGTTTGAAGAATTTGAAAATTCGAGGAATTTAAAACTTGAGGAATTTGAAAATTTGAAGAATTTGCAAAATGATGAAAACTCAATTTTGAAGAATTTCAACTTTGGTTGGTGGCGTGACCCACCGTATAAGAATGATGATTTCACACACCACGTACAATTGTCGTAGGGTTCTGAGAATCAAATTCTTCATTAATTTCTTCACACTTAGAGGTTTATTCTTCATTGATTGTAGAAAAATGTCACTTCGTGTGTTTCACATCTAAGTCATCAATTTTGCATAAGTGTTAGGATGTGTGTCCTTTTTCAAAGAACATTCGAAGATTCTAAGATATTTAGCTCACAACGCAACTTGCAAAATCTCTTTTCATCCAAGGGCTTTGTGAAGATATCGGCCAGTTGTTCTTCATTGGGGATGTGGTCGATGGAGATGTTGCCCTTGAGTACGTGATCTCGAAGAAAGTGCTGACGAATCTAGATGTGCTTGGTCTTGGAGTGCTGAACTGGGTTGTAAGCAATCTTGATGGCAATCTTGTTGTCGTAGTAGAGAGGCACATTCTTCAACTCAATGCCATAGTCCTTGTGGGTTTGCTTCATCCATAGTAACTGAGCACAACATGAGCCAGCAGCAATGTACTCAGCTTCAGAAGTAGAGAGTGAGACGCAGTTCTGCTTCTTAGAGGACCAACAGACTAAGGATCGTCCGAGGAAATGACATGTGCCTGAGGTTGACTTGCGATCCACACGATCTCTAGCATAGTCGGCATCAGAGTATCCGAAGAGGTGAAGATTTGAGCCTGGGATACCATAATCCAAGTGTTGGTGTGTGCGCTAAGTATCAAAGAATATGTTTCACAGCCTTATGGTGTGATTCCTTTGATGTTGCTTGGAATCAGGCACACATGCAAACACTCAGCATAATATCTGGCCTAGATGCACATAGTTACAATAATGAACCAATCATGGAGCGGTATACCTTCTGATCGAAATCTTTACCATTTTCATCAGTGCAGAGGTGGCCTTTTTAAGGCATTGGAGTTTTGACGCCTTTGCAATCTTGCATGTCGAATTTCCTCATAACATATTTGAGGTATTTCTCTTGTGAGATGAAGATGCCATTGTCTTGCTGACGAATTTGAAGACCTAGGAAGAATTTCAACTCTCCCATCATAGACATTTGATATTCTTCACTCATCATATAGGCAAATTCATCACTGTAACGTTTGTTAGTACAGCCAAAGATAATATCATCTACGTATATTTGGCATATGAACAGTTCATTGTCATAGGATTTTGTGAAACGAGTAGGGTCGAGTGAAACGGGTTTGAAGCCTTTCTTCATGGGGAATTCCTTCAAAGTGTCATACCACGCCCGAGGAGCCTGCTTGAGGCCATAGAGGGCCTTGTTGAGTCTGAAGACTTTGTCAGGATGCTTAGGGTCTTCAAAACCTAGGGGTTGAGCAACATATACTTCTTCCTCAAGCTTACCATTGAGTAATGCACTTTTCACATCCATTTGATATAAGATGATATTATGATGGTTAGCATAAGCAAGCAATATGCGGATAGCTTCAAGTCTAGCAACAGGTGCAAATGTTTCATCAAAGTCAATTCCTTCAACCTGTGTGTAGCCTTGAGCTACAAGACGAGACTTATTCCTCACCACAAGGCCATTTTCATCTTTCTTGTTGCGGTAGATCCAGTTGGTACCTATGATGTTATGCTTGCGAGGATCTGGCCGCTTGACAAGTTCCCACACGTTCTTGAGCTTGAACTGATGCAATTCCTCTTGCATAGCTTGAATCCACTCAGGCTCCTTGAATGCTTCATCAAATTTGGTGGGCTCTATGATAGAGACAAAGGCAAAGTGCCCACAAAAGTTAGTTAAATGTGAAGCTTTTGAGCGAGTGAGGGGACTTGGTGCATTGATTTCATTGATGATTTTGTCAATCTGCACTTCATTTGCAACTCTTGGATGAGCAGGTTGACGTGGCTAAGGACTTCCTTCAGCACCATTTTATTTAGGTGTATCAGCATGAAAGTCTTCATTCGTTGGAATGACTTCCTCAGTGGGTATGATATCTTCAGTTGCCTTCAGCTTAAAGGATTCCTCAGGAGACTATTCATCTAACACAGAAGGCAGGTGCTCTCTTTGCGAGCCATCAGTTTCATTGAACCACACATCTATAGTTTCAATAACCTTGTGATGGTAGGTGTTGAAGACTCTGTAGGTGTGCGAGTCCTTTCCGTAACCAAGCATAAAACCTTCATGTGCTTTCGGTGCAAATTTAGAACTGTGGTGAGGATCTCTGATCCGGCATTTTGCACCGAAGACTTTGAGATAACTTACATTGGGCTTCTTGCCAGTCATAAGTTCATATGAAGTATTCTTGAAGAATTTGTGAAGATTTACCCTGTTGATGATGTGGCATGCATTATCAATTGCCTCAGGCCAGAAGCAACAAGGAGTCTTGTATTCATCAAGCATGGTGCGAGCCATCTCAACTAGAGTCCTGTAATTGCGCTCCATGACGCCATTCTGCTGAGGAGTATAAGGGCAGATAACTCATGAGTAATACCAAGTTCATCAAGATATTCATCAAGATTAGTGTTCTTGAACTCAGTCCCATTATCACGCCTAATATGCTTGATCTTGACGCCGAAGTTGGTGGAGGCCCTTGAAGCAAATCGTCTGAGGACATCATGCACTTCAGTCTTGTACAGAATAATATGTACCCAAGTGTATCGAGAGTAATCATCAACAATGGCAAAGCCATACAAACTTGAAGAATTTGTTAGTGTGGGGTAATGAGTGGGGCTAAAGAGATCCACATGAAGCAATTCAAACGGTTGAGTCGTGGTCATGATTGTCTTCGAGGGATGCTTGGATCTGGTCGTCTTTCCAGATTCACATGCACCGCAGAGGTGGTCCTTGAGGAATTTGACACCCTCGATGCCAATGACGTGCTTTTCTTCACGAGTGTGTGCAAGTTCCTCATACCCGCATGTCCAAGTCGTCGATGCCACAACCAGCCTTCTGAGGACTTTGCCAGTAAGCATGAGGTAGGCTGAGGACCTGTAGAGAAATCAACAATATACAAGTCTCCTCTCCTAAAGCCTTTGAAGACCTTGGAATTGTCAGATTCCATGATGACAACACAATGATATTTTCCAAATACGACAATCATATCAAGATCACAAAGCATTGCGATAGACATAAGGTTGAACCCACGGGATTCGACAAGCATCACCTTATCCATGGTTCGGTCCTTTGAGAAAGCAACCTTACCAAGTCCGAATACCTTGCTTTTTCCTTTGTCTGCGTAGGTGATATGCTTCAGAGGAGATGGAGCGAGTGGCAAATTCATCAGTAGATTCTTGTCACCAATCATGTGGTTTGTGCATCCACTATCGAGGACCCACTCAGTAGCTTTTGGAGTATCATCCGGCAGTTGAATTAGTACCAGTTACGAACTCATATGCTTCAAAGTGAAGAATATTACGTCAGTTTCGTCAGATAGAATTTCATCACACAAGATAGTAAGCAAGTAGTGTGAGGACGTGAGAAATGAAGAATTTATTTCCTCATGGTTAGCTTGCGTCCTTTCAAGAATTTCCTCGGGTCTCAAGCAAATTCATCAGATGTTCAATTTCATCTGGAGACCTAACCCTGCATAAGGAATTAGTTCAATTTGTTCACCACCCACATCTGGAGGGGTGGCAAATAGTTCATCATTCTGCGAGCACCATATGATAAGGGAGGCATTGAAGCAAGTGTGCTTCGTTTCACAGGGCGAGGGTTAGAGTACTCAAATGAATAAGCAGAGAAATTCTTCGAGGACTTATGAACATAATGATTTGAAGAATAATGCACATATTCATAACTCTTAGATTTTCCGTGCGAAACAGAAATATTAGCGCGAGAATGATATTTTTTACCATTTGAGGAATTTGGTACAGGTGAGGACTTTGGTCCATATGAGGAATTTAATCTGGGGTTCCTATTCTTCATGAGTGGTGTCGTGAGGACATTCACTTCATGATTTTGTAGGTATCTCTGGGGAACCCAGATTTTCTTCAAAGGTGAACCGTTCCTATAGTTAGTTCCAACAAATCTAGCAAATACTTCACCTTTCTGATTTTTGAAGAATTTGAAGTTGGAGTCAAGTGACTCATCACAGGAATATGAAGTTTCACACGTAAAGCCAGATAAAGTGGATGGATCTACAGGAGGTCCTTTCGTAGCAACCCATGAGGTTTTGGGGTACTTCTCAGGTGTCCAGTAGGATCCATCAACATTGAGTTTCCTCACAATGGAAATACCCTCTTTCCTAGGGTTCCTATTCAGAATCCAATTTTTGAGGACATCGCAAAGGGTTTGATGCCCTTTGAGACTTTTGTACATGCCAGTCACAATTCCTTCAACCCTGCATTGTCGTTAGTGATACTTGTGGTATCCTGAGATGAGGAATTTGAGACCACTAGAATAGTTGAAGAATTTACAACAATAGAAGCATTTGAACATTCAGGTGAAGAAATAGCAGTTTCACGTTTGATGCATTTCAAACAAGGTGGAACAAATTCTTCCTGAGCGGTACTAATCTGTTGAGCCAGTAAGAAATCGTTTTCCCTTTGGAGATCCTCATGTGACACCCCCAGTTTCTCAAGATCTTGCTTTCTTTGAAGAAATTCAAAAGAAAGCTTCTCATGATCGGCTAAGAGGTCGTTATGATGACTTTGAAGGTTATCATACTTTGTCTGAAGACTTTTGACATCGTCAGAGAGAGTTTGAGTCCGATCGACTTCATAGTTCAACAGATCATCGCTTTTGTCTAGCATTTTCTAAAGCTTTTCAAGTGCACTTTCTTGCTTAGTGGCAAGTTTAACAAGTTTAGCATATCTAGGTTTCACAAATTCATCAGATTTATCTTCACTTGATTCAGAAGAGGAATGATGTTTGTGTACCTTTGAGCCTTTTGCCATGAAGCAATAGGTGGGATCATAATCATCATTGCTGACATCAGAGTCGTTGGAGTAGTCAGATTCTTCATCGTTGAAGATGGACTTGCTGACGAAAGTAGTAGAAAGAGCAAGGCTAGCGACACCAGATTCTGATTCCACCTCAGATTCTTCCTCTTCTTCATATTCTTCAAATTCTTCCACAGAATCCATTTCCTTGCCGATGAATGCTTGAGCCTTTCTGTAACCATTCTTCTTGTGCTTTGAGGATTTTGTAGATGAGGACTTTGCAGATGAGGACTTTGAAGATTTCTTCTTTTTCTTCAAGTCATCAGAACTATTATCCTTGTATTTCTTCTTCTTCTTTGAATCTTTTTCCCAGAGAGGACAGTCAGAGATAAAGTGACTAGGCTTCTTGCGACGATGACAGGTTATTTTCTTGTAGTCTTCTCAGGAATCTGATTTCCTCAAGTCACTTTTTGATGACTTTCCAAATCCACCTCTCCTTGAGAACTTTTGGAATTTCCTCACAAGCATTGCCTGTTCCTGACTTAGTTCTTTAGGATGACCAAGGCTGCTGTCAGAATCTTCTTCTTCGGATGAGGAAATTGCTTTTGCCTTCAGAGCACGAGATCTTCCATAGCTTGGCCCGTAGAGGTCTCTCTTCTCAGCTTGTTGGAATTCATGAGTATTGAGTCTCTCAAGAATATCAGCAGGATCAAGTGACTTGTAATCTCCACGTTCTTGAATCATCAAAACCAGAGTATCGAATGAGGAGTCAAGAGATCTTAGCAGTTTCTTCACCACTTCATGGTCAGTGATATCGGTGGCACCCAGCGCTTGAAGCTCATTGGAGATTTCAGTAAGACGATCAAAAGTTTGTTGAACATTTTCATTCTTAAGTCTCTTGAAGCGGTTGAATAGATTGCGAATAACATCAACATGAGAGTCATGTTGAGTGGAAACACCTTCGTTGACTTTGGACAGCCTATCCCAGATAAGCTTAGCAATCTCCAAAGCACTCACTCTACCATACTGACCTTTGCTCAGATGGCCACAGATGATATTCTTCGCTTGAGAGTCAAGTTGCTTGAATCTCTTCACATCGGCGGCAGTAACAATGGGATTGCCGGAGGGCACACCATTTTCCACAACGTACCAGAGATCGTTGTCAATAGTTTCAAGGTGCATACACATCTTGTTCTTCCAGTAGGGGTAGTCCGTCCCATCGAAGGTAGGACACCCCGTGGAAACCTTGATCATACCTAGAGTCAACATAACTAGAACTCCAGGTGGTTAAACCAAAATCACACAGAGCGAGGGAGTACCTGCTCTGATACCAATTGAAAGTGCGTTATATCGACTAGAGGGGGGTGAATAGGCGCTTTTTACAAATTCATCACTTGAGGAATTTGAAATGTGATGAATAAATAGCAGCAGAATAAGTACTCAAGTGCAAGAGGAACATAGTAACAACATAGTCTTCATGATGAAATGAAACATGCACAGATTACAAGTAGCATGACACAGGATAAGTAGTGATGAACAAGGTAACTTGAAGAATTTGAGGTGATGAAATTGTGAAAGTCTTCAGTCAAATTCTTCAAACAGTAACAATCAATTTCATCAACAAGTTTATGAGGAATTGAGGGGTTGAGGAAATAGAACCAGGTAGCTTGATGAAGACAATGGTTTGATGACCCACTTCCAACTGCCGTGAGAATTGTATGTCTGGTTTGGAGTGGCCTGGTATTTAAACCAGAGGACACATAGTCCCAGGACACATAGTCCTTACCGTATTGTCCTTGAGCTAAGGTCACACAGTCCTCGCCCAACACTCGTGGTAAGTCTTCAGGGTAGACTTCCAAAACCCTCACAAACTAGTCACCCGGCGATCGACAATTTACTGTTGGATGCTCTAGACCAAGGTCACTTCGTGATCCTCAATTGACTGCAGGAGCACTACACCATGACGCCTAACCGTCTGGAGGATGCATAGTCCTCAAAGGTAACAAGCGTCGGATCCAGACCGGAATTTCTTCAGTGATGCTCAATCACTATGGGTTTGGTGGTTTGGTTGTGGGTTTTTCCTCACTGATAATTTTTTCTCTAAGTCCTCGGAGGATGGGTTGCTCTCAAATGACAAGTGTCAGTTCTCTCTTGGAGCAGCCAACTCACTAGTGGTTGTGGGGGGTGGCTATTTATAGCCAGGGTGCAACCTGACATGATATGAGGTAAATGTCACATCCCTAGCTAGCTTTCTTAGGACAGCATGTGTGTGCATCATATTTCACTTTTTGCATCAATTTGAAATGGGGGTTATCAGAAACCCCAAACCCTCATTTGAATCAAACCAATTTAAAGATTGTGAAAAACCAACAAATCCAAAATGCCCATAAAAATGTTATGTTCCCTATGTGTGATAAATGTGGACAAGAATATATCAGGGGTCATTCTAAATATTTGAATATTTATAGCATTTCAAAAATAAATATTAAAGTCGCTGAAAATGCCAAATAAAGCATTAAAAATATTTCAATTTACAAACTATTATGAAACCATTTATAGGAGTTTGAAATATTCAAACTTAATTCTAAAAATATTTGGGATATTTAATATTAGCATTTGTACCTGAAAAACAAATAAAAAGAATGTCAGAATTAGAAAACAGAAAGTAAAAGAAATAAAAAAGGGAAAGAGGCCCAGGAGGAGCTGGCCCAACTGGGCCATGCCAGTCATCCCTGTCCTCTCGCCAGGAGGACACGGGCACGCGCTCGCCGCGCGCGGGCACGCGCCCGGCCACCTCTTGCCTGGCTGCTTCCCTAGAGGTCTCCGGAAGCGCCAGCGCGAGGCCCCTTGCCGTGGCTCTCTTCTCCTCTCCCTCTCTCCCCTGCCGCACTCTCTCTCGCTTCTCCCCCTCCACCGCCATGGCCGAACCCATCGCCGCCGTAGCACCATCACTCCAGCCGCCCCCTCGCTTCGCAGAGTAGCCTCCGAGCTCCGCCACGACCCCCTCGTCCTCCCCATGAAGCTAGAAGACACCGGGAGCCCTCTACGCTGCGCCATCGCTGTCCTTCCCCGCCTCTGGCCGCTCCTCCCCGTCGTAGATTCGTCGGCTGCCGGTCGTCCCCGAGCCCGCTGAGCCTCCCTGTAGCCCCCTGTGAGCCCCTGTTACTCCCCCTTCTCTCCCCGGTCTTCCCGTGCCCTCTAGCGCCGTAGCCGGACCTTCCTGAGCCGCCGCCGCCGCCGAGCTTATCATGGCTGTCGTCTTCGGCGACCCCGAGCCCCCAAACCAGCCCCACTCGATGCGGTTGAGCACGGGCTCCCTCCCAGCGCTTTCGGCGCGCGATTCCGAGCCCTCTATCATGGTTCCGACCAACTCTGGCGACCCTCTGCCACGGGTTTGGTCGCTGCCGGCCCCGCTCCGGTGGGCGCCGGCATGGTCGGACCATTAGTGCTAATCAGCCCGGCTGATTAAGTCGTTAGCTGCTGACAGCGGCCCCGCAGAGGGTCAAACCTCTAGTCAGCGCGGGTAATTAGCCCCTGACGCTAACATGAGGGCCCCACCCTGTCAAGTTTAACCTGGCCGGGTTTGTTGACTGCTGACGTCACAGTGATGTCAGGCTGACGTATTAAATGAGTTTATTAGTATAAGAATAAATCAGGAAATTCCAGAAAATGTTTAAAACTTCTAAAATTCATATAAATTAATGTGTAAATCAGATGAAAATAATTTATATATGAAAATTTATCAGAAAAATCCAATGAATCCAATGGTGCTATTCTCATGCATGTTAGAGCGAACTATGTAGTGGAATATTGAAATTTACTAATAGGTTAATATATGGAATATGAAATAGAGAATCACTTTGAACCTATATTCAAACTCACGTCAAATTAACTTGGATAATAGTTGCATTAGCTCATCCATACATGCTGCCATGTCATGATCATGCGTCATATTGTTGCACTTGCGTGTATTGATTGTTATTTATCTACATTGCGGTAGGCCCTGCTTCTGAGGATACCTCTGAGTATTCCAACGAAGGAGAAAACCTTTCTGCTACCCAGCAAGGCAAGCAACCCCTTTGATCATTCTGATAACATCCCACTCTCTCGCTCCTGCTCTTGTTTATTGCATTAGGACAAATGTTCACTTATCTGTCATACACGGTAGATGAACCTATTCTTTTGCATGACCTGTCATTGTCACGGTAAATAGCTAAACCCTGCAACCTAACATACCTGGTAGATGCCTGTGCCATGATGTGCTTTGCTTACTTTGCCTGCTATGCTTAGATTTGTGTCAGGTCTGATTCATCTGGCTGATGAATTGGAGTGAAACAATGTTGTTCTGATGTGATAAGTTATGATGAACCTGACTTGGTAAAGGTAGCAATGAGACGCTATGTAGGAGTACATAGCGGGTTGTCTCATTGGGGCCGTTCTTAGGAACTAAGTTCCGTGTTTGTGATCCAAGATTAGTTGCTACCATACATTGGGTTCCGGTAACTCGACCCCTCACGACTTATCAGTCGCTTAGTCCTTGGTCAAGGAGTTGCAAGTAGTTTCTGGTGTTTATAGCATGTTGGAGGCCGTGCGTAGCGCTGACCCTAGGGGTGGGTTATGACGCGGTAGGCAGTGGCACAGTGTACCAAGGGTCACCCGAATGGTGGGCTTGGGAACCCTGCGCACATCGTTTGGGGCCGTAGCGGAAACTTCGGCCGGACTTTCGTGTGGGTTCAGTCTCAAATAGGCTATAGCCTGGACTAGAGGTCTTGCGTGATTGACGGTCGTGGCCGACTCCCTCGCTAGTGTAAATTAGGCATTTTTGTGAAAATAAATTTAAAAAAGATATTCAATATGACACAGGAAAAATGTTCATTAAATAGCGTTAATTCTCCTGATCATTTTGATATATATATATATATATATCCTATGTTTGGAAATATTTTGAATGCATTAAAAGAGTTTTTATCGCTCTGGAAATAAATAAGGAAACGTTTTAGATAGAAACGGGCCGGCCCACAGTCTTTAGTTCTCGAAACTACTCCGGGTCGGCCACCGACACGCTAACCACGCGTCCCAACCTCACTAACGTGTGGGACCCACCGTCCGACCGTGGCGTCAGCACGCTCGTCCCCTTCCCCGCGCCCGACCACCGTCGCCGGAGATCCCTCTCCGCGTATCTCGCCCCTAGTGCACTCCCCGACCACCGCACCGCCCCTATATAAACCCCAGACCTCTCCTCTCTTCGTTCCACACTCGAAACCCCCACTTCCCTAGCCGGAACGCTGCCCCAGACCTCGCTGGAGTTTGGCATCCAACCGGACCTCCCCAAGCTCGTGCCCGTCGCCACACTCACCCTCAGCCCCCTCTGACGCCACCAATCAACGCTGGAGCCTCGCCGCCGCCATTTGAAGCTTTCGAACGCCGCCTCAACCACCGCACCATCGTCCCCGAGCATCTCCGACCACCGGCCACCGTCGACCTCGCCGGAGACCTCGACCCCCTCTCTATAAGCCACCATCTCCACCCGTAGCCGTCCGATCCCAATCCAACGCGCGAGATTAGATCTATTTAGTAAACGAACCGGTACGCGTTAGTTGTTGATTGTTCGCTTGCTAGCTCCCACACGCACGCCCTCGAGGCCAATCACAGCATGCCATGTCACCTGTGCGTTAGTTAGGTTAGTTTTTCTTTTTCTTTTCTGTTTTAGAAAACAGAATGTATTCTGTTTTTCTTTTTATCATATCTTTTAAAATATTTGGTGTTTTTAGTTGATTCTTTTTGCATTAGTTCACAAATTTGTTGTAGTTTACGTTTGTATGCTTAGATATCAAATTCGAACTTTAAAATTTGAATCTAATCAAATTTTCTTAAATTACAAAAATCTGTATAACATGAGTTTAAAAATTTATTTTTGAATGAATCTTTTTGCCACTGTTTTGTATTAGTTAGTACTATCATCCTACATAGTTTGAGAATTTTTAGGATAAATTTGGTTAATCTTTTTAACAAAAACAGAATCTCTTTGGTTCTTAATGTAGTTTAGCTATTTCAATTTTAATTTAATTTGAACCTGAATTAGTGTAACTTTTGTTTTTAGATTTCATTAGATTCTGTTGATTCAACATTAGGTGTATTATTTTTCTGTTAATAAAATATATTTTTAAAGTTGTTTTGTGCTCTAGTTTGAATAGGTACATCTTGTTTTCACTATTTATATTGTTTAGAAAAAAGTTTTGTACTAACTCTTTTTGTACAAAATTTTTATAATGAAAAACTTTCTGTTTTCTAATAAAATTTTGTATTTACTTTTCTGTTAACTAAATGCCTAGTTGTTCCAAACAAATTTTTGACTTGTTATGTCTTAGTAGAGATTTTGACACCAAAATTTTTAGAGTCTTATACTTTAAGTGATTTTTTCTTCTTTTTGATTGTGCTATTGTTTGTTGAAGTATTTGTTTACCTTGCTGTCGTATGAATTGTATTTGTGTTTATGCTTATTGTGTGCTTTGTTTGATTCGTTAGATCATCCGGCGTGCGAAGCTTGTTATCTAGAGTCACTTGAATACGAGGATCGTCAGCAAGGCAAGTCACTTTGACCATGTATACCTATGTTTTTATTCCATTAGTTCTACCATCTCCCCAATTTCATGCAAAGTAGGTAAATTGGAAACTTGGTTACTTGTTGTAGTATCATGTGGTAGGTACCCCTCAACCCTTTGACACATTGGCCCCGGGAAACGTTGATTTAATTCTGCTATGCTATTAGTAGACGGGGTTGGTTGTGTGATTCATGAGAGTTGTGAGTTAATAATTTCAAGACCTACAAGATGATCAAGACTTCAAGACTCCGAGTTTTCAACATACCTTTGGGTGGATGATGGTTGAACGGTGCCCTGGAAAAACCAGTGGTTAGCCTAGATGTTGCTGGAGAAGTGCCAGTATTCATGTGGAAAGGTCCACCCAGGCACAAAGAGATGGATGGATGCTTCAAGACCCAAGGCTTAACTACACAGCCACAAGCCATTATGGGCTCTGGCTTGGTTGGATATCGTGGTGACCCTGGACAGGCGGTGCTACGAGATGTAGAAGAACGGTAGGAAAGGATGGGCACCGATAGAGTCTCGGGGAAACCCTTTAGAAGACCATGTTTTGGTCATCCGTTTCTCAAACACCCTGAAGTGCGAGAAATCCAATGGAGGCGATCAAATCTTGTGGGGAACGTGTGCAAAACTCTGCAGAGTACCCAAACCTAATCGATTAGCCGTGTCCACAGTCATGGACAGTTTGAGCCAAAGGAACTGAAACTATCTGGAACTCTCAACACAATTAATTACATTGATGTGGGTATTAAATGTCAACTTGTGTATGAGACTTGGTTGGTGGAACCATCTCATTAATCAACCAACATTGTAGTAATTATTCTTTTGCCCTCTCTTGTTGTAGGAAAATTTTGGCTTTATGCAAAAACTTACTACCCCCACCTGCCATATATGCATATAGAATAGATGATTATTTTACCCCCTCTCTTGTGACATTGCCGGCATATTCAATATGCTGACCTATACAGCTGCAACACATCATGTTGCAGAGTACTTTTCCGACCAGGAGTGAGGATACGCTCTATGCTCGGTGAGATGCCCTTGGAGTCAGATGGACTCAACTACCTTTGAAGCTTCCGCAAGATTAGTTATTCTCATGAGTTGGCCTTCAGTCACTTTATTGTAATTCTTATTGTAATAAAGGACTCGATATGAG
Organism: Hordeum marinum; assembly: GCA_022496015.1. Lineage (NCBI taxonomy): Eukaryota > Viridiplantae > Streptophyta > Magnoliopsida > Poales > Poaceae > Hordeum > Hordeum marinum. The sequence goes on from CM039678.1 coordinate 214,107,442, forward strand.
ATTTTTCGATTATTAAAGCTGTGTGATTTCCCTTTGATATATACATTGATGTACCATGTGTGTACCAGCATGATCTCGGGATATTACAGAAACACCGAAGATTCGACCTTTCAGGTCGGGTCGCTACAGAAATGGTATCAGAGCACACGCTGACCGTAGGACGTAACCTCTAGGATTGGAAAAGCCTTAGGATTTATGTATCTTTTGTATTTAAAATTCTTATACTCTCATCTACTCGTTTCTGACTTCCCTCCGATTTATTTCAAAATTTATAGATGGCCACCTTCATCCCAGTTTTGATCATGGTGTTTTGTCAGCCTGACGCGACGATGCCCTTTGGCAAGGAGTTGATGAGGATCGTCGGGGATATAAGGATTGCCTTGCCAAGCATCATCGGGACTCCTATCATTTCTTTTCCACAAGACAGACGCTACCGGATCGAGGTGCACATCCCCGGGAAGACCTTTGGAAATCGTAAGGAACCCATCGACTTCAAGTTTGTGGCACCCAGCAGAATACTTGGAGAGACATGGCAATTCACCACACCCTTGGACGTATTCAGGAGGAATACAGGGGTGGACCCATTTCACCAGGATTGAGTGTGGTTTGTCGCAGGGATGCCAATGGAAATATCATAACCACTCCCACTGAAGACACCACCATTTCCTATATCCAGACCTTGGAGACGCACATCAGGACCTTGGAGTTTCGGGTACGTGCCAACATGAAGACGATCAACAGGCTGATGAACCGCAAGATTGTCCTCGAAGCTGACCTATGGGAAGCCAAGTACGAGCATGAGTATGAAGTGAAGGATCTCTTAGAGAGGATCGATAAGCTGAACACTCGCATTGCAACTCTGGAGGAATAGATGGACATGGGTGAAAATCTTCATCCAGAAGGAGACATGGCTCCTTTGATCAGCAACGATGATGACTATGAGGAGAGCACCACCGGAGGAGGCCACTTCACCATGTACTTTTGGGGAGAACTTTAGTTATGCCCCCATGTATCTTTATTTTCATCGTTAAAGTGTAGGTCGATGCCTAGTTTGATTTGGAGATTTGTATCTCGATGTTTGAACCTTGAGTTGAATAAATGAATGAGTGTTTGGTGTGATTTGTTAGTTGCATTGCATATGGGTAGTGAATTTCCTTTTAGGTCATTGTTCTATTCTAATTCTCACCCCTCTGAAAACAGCAATATGCCTCCGCGACGTGAGCCCGACTTCACTTTCCCGCCGGAACTCACACAACTTCTCCAGCAGCAGAACGCCCTAATGCAGCTGTTGATTCAGAATCAGACCAACAACCACAATAACCACCCTCCACCTCAAGCCGACAAGCTCACCCGCTTTCTGAGGCTGAATCCACCAACTTTTTCCAGCAGTACTGAGCCCATTGTGGCAGATGATTGGCTTCGCAAGATGGAAAGGGAACTCACCACCGCGGGATGCACTAAGGCTAAAAAGGCGCGCTTTGCCGCCCATCAACTGGAGGGACCAGCAACTTCATGGTGGGAGAACTACACCACCACATACCCCATTGCTGGTGTGACTTGGGAGCAGTTCAAGCAAGCTTTCCGCACCGCTCATGTCTCAGCTGGAGCCATGAGTCTGAAGAAGCGTGAGTTTCGCAACTTACGCCAAGGGAACCGTTCCATGGCCCAGTACGTGGATGATTTCAGCACGTTGGCTCGTTATGCACCAGGAGATGTGGCCGATGATGCAGCCAAACGGGAGAAGTTCTTGGAAGGACTCAACGATGAGTTGAGCGTGCAGCTGATGGTGGCTACTTTCAGCAACTACGAGGAGCTGGTAGACAAGTCCCTCATCTTGGAGGACAAGCAGCAACAAATCGAAAACCGCAAGAGGAAGTATGGACTTGGGAAGTCTCACTCTGGAGCTCAACAGAAGCCCCGCTACTCCTCGTACTCAGGAAATACCGGATCAGGGACCGATAAGTATGGAGGACACACTCATCCCGTGCACAACCATGAAGGCCATAACCATGGAGGAAATGGGAATAATCGTCCCAACAATGGCAACTTCAAGAATGGTAATGGAAGTGGGAATGGCAACCAACACCGTCCCGCTCCAGCTCAAAAGGATCTGAACCATATCACCTGTTTCAAGTGCCAGAAGATAGGGCACTATGCCACTGAATGCCCTCAGAACAAGCGAGGAAATGGAAACGGCAACAACAATGGCAACTCCGTAGCTAAGAAGCCAAATCCTTTTCCCCGTGCTCAGGTGAACCACCTTGATGTGGAAGAAGTCTATGATCAGCCCGAGACTATGGTTGGTGAGTTTTTATTGCATTCACGTCCAGTTATGGTACTTTTTGATTCTGGTGCAACTCATTTATTCATATCAAGGGTAGTTGTGGAAATTTATGGTTTACCCACCAGAACCCTTAGTCAGCCCATTAAGGTTAATTCCCCAGGAGGTATGATGATGGCAGGGATAGGATGCCACGCCTTAAATCTCCACATAGGAAACCATGTTTTTCCTACCGACCTCATCGTCTTAGAATCCCAGGGATTGGATGTAATCCTAGGCATCGATTGGATGACCAAGTATGAAGGAAACCTTGATTGCCCCAGCAAGTCTATTTCACTCACCACTCCGGAGAACAAGAGGATTAAGTATGTACCCCGACGCACACGAATGAGTGCTCGATTAAATTCCCTCACAGGAGTTGCTCAAGAGGAAGTGTCGGTTGTACAAGACTTTCCAGATGTATTCCCGGAGGAATTACCAGGCATGCCACCAGATAGGGAGATTGAGTTTGTGATAGAGCTACTACCAGGAACAGCCCCAATTTCCAAGAGACCCTATCGGATGCCCGCAAATGATTTAGTAGAAATCAAGAAGAAGATTAAGGAGTTATTGGATAAGGGATATATTCACCCAAGTTCATCACCTTGGGGAGCCCTAGTTCTTTTGGTAGAGAAGAAAGATAAAACCTTGAGGATAGTGGTCGATTATCGTGCATTGAACGAGGTGGATATCAAGAATAAGTAGCCTCTGCCGATGATTAATGACCTGTTTGATCAACTAGTAGGCGCCAAAGTATTCTCCAAGATTGATCTTCGATCAGGGTATCACCAACTGAAGATTTGTGAACAGGATATACCCAAAACAGCCTTCACCACAAGGTATGGCTTATATGAGTATATAGTCATGTCTTTTGGTTTGACTAATGCTCCTGCCTACTTCATGAATATGATGAACAAGGTGTTTATGGAATATTTGGACAAGTTTGTCGTGGTGTTCATTGATGACATTTTGATATTCTCCAAGAGCGAGGAAGAACACAAGGAACATTTGCGTTTAGTTCTGGAGAAGCTTAGAGAGCATCAGTTATATGCCAAATTCAGTAAATTTGAATTTTGGCTGACGGAAGTCGGATTCCTTGGACACATTATTTCCGGAGAAGGAATAGCGGTAGACCCCGCTAAGGTTGAAGCAGTCACTAAGTGGAAGTCACCCACCTCAGTTAAGGAGATCCGCAGTTTTCTCGGACTTGCCGGATATTACCGGAGGTTCATTGAGAATTTCTCAAAGATTGCCAAACCCATGACAGAGTTGTTGAAGAAAGAGTCTAAGTATATCTGGACTGAAGAATGTGAGGCCAGTTTCCAGGAGTTGAAGAAACGTTTGGTAAGAGCCCTAGTGTTGATACTGCCAAACATTCGGAAGGACTTCCAGGTTTATTGTGACGCATCACGCCAAGGACTTGGAGGAGTACTCATGCAGGAGGGAAAAGTTGTAGCCTATGCATCCAGACAGCTACGACCCCATGAGTTGAATTATGCCACCCATGATTTGGAACTAGCAGCCGTAGTGCACGCACTCAAGACCTGGAGACATTTCCTTATTAGAAATAGTTGTGATGTTTACACTGATCATAAGAGCCTGAAGTATATCTTCACACACAAGGAGTTGAACCTCAGACAGAGGAGATGGTTAGAGTTAATCAAGGACTATGATATGAGACTGCATTACCATCCAGGAAAGGCAAATGTTGTGGCAGATGCTTTGAGTCGCAAGAGTTATGTCAACACAATCATAGCCGGAGGATTACCCCAGGAGTTAACCGATGATCTCAGAGAGCTTCGGTTAGAGATAGTTCCAAGAGGATATGTTGCCACACTAGAGATTCAGTCCACCTTGACCGAAAGAATTCGTGAAGCCTAAAATCGGACAAGGAGATAGCTAAGATAAAGCAGAGAATGAAAAGCTAAAGACTTTCGTGAAGACGAACAAGGTACTCTATGGTTTGAGAACCGAATCTATGTGCCCAATGACCCAGAGCTCAGGAAGTTGATACTTCAAGAAGCCCACGATTCACCATACTCGATACACCCAGGCAACACCAAGATGTACCTGGATTTGAAGGAAAGCTACTGGTGGACAGGAATGAAGAAGGATATTGCCGAACAGGAGTAAAGTCGGAACATCAGAAACCAGCAGGGTTACTCCAACCTTTGCCGATACCCGAGTGGAAATGGGATAATCTTGGTATGGACTTCATCACAGGACTACCTAGGACCCGTTCAGGATATGATTCCATTTGGGTAGTGGTCGATCGCTTGACCAAGGTGGCTCATTTCATTCCAATGAAGACCACCTATACCAGTGCTAAGTTAGACAAGATATATATGACCAAGATCGTATGTCTGCATGGAGTTCCGAGGAGTACCGTATCACATAGAGGAACACAATTTACCTCAAAGTTTTGGCATCAGTTACATAAAACTTTGGGTACCAGGCTGGAATTCAGCACAACTTTTCATCCACAGACTGATGGACAGACACAGCTAATATGTACAGGATTTAAAATCAATTAGGCATTTTTCTGAAAATAAATTTTATAAAGATATTCAATATGATAGAGGAAAAATGCTCATTAAATAGCATTAATTCTCCTGATTATTTTACTATATATATTTCCTATGTTTGGAAATATTTTGAATGCATTAAAAGAGTTTTTATCGTTCTGGAAATAAATAAGGAAACATTTTAAATAGAAACGGGCCGGCCCACATTCTTTAGTTCCTGAAACTACTCTGGGTCGGCCACCGACACGCTAACCACGCGTCCCACCCTCACTGACGCACGGGACCCATCGTCTAACCGCGGTGTGAGCGCGCTCGTCCCCTTCCCCATGCCCGACCACCGTCGCCGGAGATCCCTCTCCGCGGATCTCGCCCCTCGTGCACTCCCCGACCATCGCACCACCCCTATATAAACCCCAGCCCTCTCCTCTCTTCGTTCCACACCCGAAACCCCCTCTTCCCTCGTCGGAACGCTGCCCCAAACCTCGCCGGAGTTCGGCATCCAACCGGACCTCCTCGAGCTCGTGCCCGTCGCCACACTCACCCCCAGCCCCCTCCGACGCCACCAATCGACGCCGGAGCCTCGCCGCCACCGTTTGAAGCTTTCGGACGCCGCCTCCACCACCGCACCGTCGTCCCCGAGCATCTCCGACCACCGGGCGCTGTCGACCTCGCCGGAGACCTCGACCCCCTCTCTGTAAGCCGCCATCTCCACCCGTAGCCGTTCGATCCCAATCCAACACGCGAGATTAGATCTATTTAATAAACGAACCGGTACGAGTTAGTTGTCGGTCGTCCACTCGCTAGCTCCCGCACGCACGCCCTCGCGGCCAATCACAGCATGCCACGTCACCCTATCCGTTAGTTAGGTTAGTTTTTCTTTTTCTTTCCTATTTTAGAAAACAGAATGTATTCTGTTTTTGTTTTTATCATATCTTTTAAAATATTTGGTGTTTTTGGTTGATTCTTTTTTGCATTAGTTCACAAATTTGTTGTAGTTTATGTGTGTATGCTTAGATTTCAACTTCGAACTTCAAAATTTGAATCAAATTAAATTTTCTTAAATTACAAAAATCTATATAACATGAGTTTAAAATTTTATTTTTGAATGAATCTTTTTGCCACTGTTTTGTATTAGTTAGACCTATCATCCTACATGGTTTGAGAATTTTTAGGATAAATTTGGTTAATCTTTTTAACAAAAACAGAATCTCTTTGGTTCTTAATGTAGTTTAGTTATTTTAATTTTAATTTAATTTGAACCTGAATTAGTTTAACTTTTGTTTTTAGATTTCATTAGGTTCTGTTGATTCAACATTAAGTGTATTATTTTTCTGTTAATAAAATATATTTTTCAAGTTGTATTGTGCTCTAGTTTGAATAGGTACATCTTGGTTTCACCATTTATATTGTTTATAAAAATGTTTTGTTGTAACTCTTTTTGCACAAAATTTTAAGAATGAAAAACTTTCTGTTTTCTAACAAAATTTTGTATTTACTGTTCTGTTAACTAAATTCCTAGTTGTTCCAAACAAATTTTTGACTTGTTATGTCTTAGTAGAGATTTTGACACCAAAAAATTTAGAGTCTTATACTTTAAGTGATTTCTTCTTCTCTTTGATTGCGCTACTGTTTGTTGAAGTATTTGTTTACCTTGCTGTTGTATCAATTGTATTTGTGTTTATGCTTATTGTGTGCTTTGTTTGATTCGTTAGATCATCCGGAGTGCGAAGCTTGTTATCTAGAGTCACTTGAATACGAGGATCGTCAGCAAGGCAAGTCACTTTGACCATGTATACCTATTGCATTTGTTCTACCATCTCCCTAATTGCATGCAAAGTAGGTAAATTGGAAACTTGGTTACTTGTTGTAGTATCATGTGGTAGGTACCCCTCAACCCTTTGACACATTGGCCCCGGGAAACGTTGATTTAATTTTGCTATACTATTAGTAAACGGGGTTGGTTGTGTGATTCATGAGAGTTGTGAGTTAATAATTTCAAGACCTACAAGACTATCAAGACTTCAAGACTCCGAGTTTTCAACATACCTCTGGGTGGATGATGGTTGAACGGCGCCCTGGAGAAACCAGTGGTTAGCCTAGATGTTGCTGGAGAAGTGCCAGTATTCATGCGGAAAGGTCCACCCAGGCACAAAGAGATGGATGGATGCTTCAAGACCCAAGGCTTACCTGCATAGCTACAAGCCATTATGGGCTCTGGCTTGGTTGGATATCGTGGTGACCCTGGACAGGCGGTGCTACGAGATGTAGAAGAACGGTAGGAAAGGATGGGCACCAACAGAGTCTCAGGGAAACCCTTTAGAAGACTATGTTTTGGTCATCTGTTTCTCAAACACCCTGAAGTGCGAGAAATCCAACGGAGGCGATCAAATCTTGTGGCGAACGTGTGCAAAACTCTGCAGAGTACCCAAACCTAGTCGATTAGCCGTGTCCATGGTCATGGACAGTTTGAGCCAAAGGAACCTAAACTATCTGGAACTCTCAACACAATTAATTTCATTGATGTGGGTATTAAATGTCAACTTGGGTATGAGACTTGGTTGGTGGAACCATCTCATTAATCAACCAACATTGTAGTAATTATGCTTTTGCCCTCTCTTGTTTTAGGAAAAATTTGGCTTTATGCAAAAACTTACTACCCCCACCTACCATATATGCATATAGAATAGATGATTATTTTACCCCCTCTCTTGTGACATTGCCGGCATATTCAATATGCTGACCTATACGGCTGCAACGTATCATGTTGCAGAGTACTTTTCTGACCAGGAGTGAGGATACGCTCTACGCTCGGTGAGATGCACTTGGAGTCAGATGGACTCAACTACCTTTGAAGCTTCCGCAAGATTAGTTATTCTCATGAGTTGGCCTTCAGCCACTTTATTGTAATTCTTATTGTAATAAAGGACTCGATATGAGATTTTTCGATTATTAAAGCTGTGTGATTTCCCTTTGATATATAAATTGACGTACCGTGTGTGTACCAGCATGATCTTGGGATGGTACAGAAACACCGGAGATTTGACCTTTTAGGTCGGGTCGCTACAGCTGGGCTTCCGCTTGAAGGTTGTAGAGGTGCATGGTTTCATGAGCACACAACGATAAGTGGCGAGAGCGTGTGTGAAGAAGTACACCCCTGCAGGGAATGAAACTATTCGAATAGCCACGTCCTCGGATATGGACTACTTGGGAAGCTTATGATGTTCATAGATAATTAAATGGATACTCATAAAAATATCAAGACAAGTGTGAGTACCATGGATGGCACTCTCCTAGGAGAGGGAAGTGAATCAATGGTGGTGTATTGTTATGGAGTTAGTGGACTCGTGTGCGATATCTAAAAATTAAACAACGAGTTAATATGGTGTAGTGTAAGTTAGCCATGAGTCAAAGCTGGCATTGCTGCATAAACTCCACCACTCCCCTTGTTGATACATGAGCATGAATAGTCTAGGTCTATTTTAAAGACTTGCTGAGTACGTTTGTACTCACGTTTGCTTAATAAATGTTGCAGATGAGACTCAGGACCCATCAGGTGGTTCTTTCTAGATGTTGACGATGCCAAATAGCTGGTGTCCCAGCTATGACCTTATGCCCTATGGCGGGCTGTAGATAGTCAGGCCATGTGCCTTTTTACCCTTTCATCTGTCTGTACTCAGACAGCTTGATGCTTCTTCTTGGTTTGTGTGAACTTGCTCGTATGACTTGAGTGTCGGGTCATGTGACCCCTACCAGTAAGAACATATTATGCAAGGCTCGTTTGAGCCTCTTAAATAAAAGTTGTGTTGTTGTATGGTTATGTTGTGGTACCATAGTTGTATCTATGCATATCGGGCATGTCGTGCATACGTGTGACGTGCAACGGTATGTATGGGATCTGACACCTAGTTATGTGCCTTTAGTAGTACTCTTTACAACAAATTGCCTCTTTGTGCTTCCATCGAGCCTTGGTAGCTTGCTACTGCTCCGGACACATTGATTGACCAGCATGTATACTTCTTTGCTGCTGTGTCTGTCCCGTCGGGGAAATGTCTCGCAGTGTAATGAAGACCCTGTGGCCTGCTACGACTCGTCTACGTGCAGTGATGACATTTATGTCCCACGGCATAATGGAGTCCTTGTAGCTTGCTATGACTCCTCTACACACACTTGAGACCGGCACCTGCATTGATGGGTTACGTATGCCTGTTTCCGTATGGATGTGTCACTTGGGTTCTATGACTAGTCATGTCGGCCCGGGTTCTCTGTCGTTTGATTGTCAGGGACATGTGCACACACGTGAGCCAAAAGACACAAACGGTCCCAACTAAGGTAAGGCCACAGTCGTGGAGCTTATCGTTCGTGAGGCCGCAAAGTGATGTGATATGTTAGAGCCTGGATTCATATGACTTAGGATCAGGGTCCCAACAGCGTTGGTATGAGAGCCTGACTGACTGTAGGACTACCAAGCCAAACCAGCCGAAGTTGAGTCTAGAAACACTATAAAAAGGTAGGGGAATTGATTGTGGAAGGGAACGTAAGGCTCTTTTTACTCCTCTTCCCCAGTTATTCTATTCTGAGTCATTCTCATATTTTCTATGGGGATAAGAACTGGGCTTCTCATCTATTGCTTAGGATGACAAGCTACTAACCATGGACTATTAGCTAGCTTGTATGCAAGTGAATGTCGGTATTTGAGTATTGTTGGTGTGACAAACAGATGGAGAAGAGATTTGAGTCAGGATAGTCCAATGGTTATGCTTTTCCAATCTTTTGCAGTTGACTCAAAATCCTTTTTGAGCAATTACGGCCGTTATGTTGTCCAATTTCTACTAGAGTCTCTAATGTCTTTGCATCATTCTCTGTTTTAGATGCCCCCTCGCCCCTCCCGTCAGGTGGTCCGTCTGACCAGGTGCATCGATGTACCGGGTCACATGGCCATGTTGGTTAGAGGTATGATGGAGGCTGGTTATCGTTGGTACCTAGAATACTCAGTGGAGGAACAATATCGAGATTTCAACCAAAGCCAGTATCTGTGTACTGTTAAGATATCCTTCATATCCTGGAGCTGCAGAGCCACTCCACTGGACTTGTGGATTAGGTGTCACCATAGACATGTCAGTTCAGGAGGCCGCCTACACCATGCTGACTATCATGAGGTTTCACCATGGTCTACTTCAGAACACCGAGTTCTGTTATGTTCTTGCTTCTTTGGGAGGAGAGGACAGTTATCTTAGCACATCCTACTATGATCATTCCCATGAGGACCCTAGGCTGGAGGTGACCGCTCAAATGTTGGAGAACAGGGATCGTGATGCATGTGCCCTACGCATGGAGCTTTATGCTACCCATGCACGTCTTTGGACAGCCCTGACGTAGTTGGCACCTGTCGTGTAGACAGACTATGGAGATTTGGAGATGTTGAACCCATCGCGGACTCATCTGCCAGCACACGTAGACTGGCCCGATGCTGGAGGCATCACCCCTCTTTGAGGACCGCTGCTGCCTCCAACAAGGGGACCAAGGCCACATCTGTGTCCTTACGGTTTCCAGGGATCACATGCTAGAGTGTTTCTAGATCCTCAGGTTCAGCTCCCGGGTCATGGGGGTAACCTATATGAGGCATTCTATGGCGATGCTTGAGTATGTGGATATTAGCACTAGTATGGTAGTAATCGTATCGCCATAGTCCTGCATGTCTTATGGGATATGATTGAGGTTGAGAGTTGAGTTCCGGAGGTGTAGATAGATAATGTATAGGAAGCTTGTAATGCCTCCGATGAGTTGTGTCATCTCTCCATAGTTTGTATTTCAGCTTGGGCTTGTACTAAACTATGTCATGGTGTGTATGAATCATGGTGTTCATATGGCAGTTGTTATTACCATGTTGATTGGGTGTTTACCCTACATGCCATGTCGTCCAGTACATTCCTTATCTCATTCTTTAGAGTTGATGTTTTTCGTGTCTAAGCTGTGGGTTTGTTTTCCCAGGATGGTGGCAACTAGGAATAACCCCGTGCCTGCCCCCGAGCAGGGTGACGGAAGCCAGCCAAGGCAAGAGAACCTACCACACGCGCCCTCTTTGGCAGAAGTGATGCTTGAAGCTGAATGGAACAAAAAGGAGACCAACAGGTTGTTGGACTGAATTGAGCAGAACACAGCGCGTGCTCCCTACAATGATCACAATGATGGCGTGTCTCTCGGTGATTTCGTCAAGCTATGCCCACCTAAGTATCATCATTCGGTCAACCAGCTCGACATGGATGACTGGCTGACCAGCATGTCCCGCAAAATTCGGGATGCCAATGTATCCGAGGCCAACAAGGTGACCTTTGCTACTTATTTTCTGGAAGGACCCACCAATCTGTGGTGGGAAAACTATGAAGCCATGCATCCCACAGGCCCCGCACCAACTTGGGCGTAATTCAGCACGGTATTCCATACCCATCACATCCCAGAAGGGCAGACGGATCACAAGAGAGAGGAGTTCTGTGCTTTCACCCAGGACAGACTGACAGTGGATGCCTATAGCCGTGAGTTCGGCAATCTTGCTCGCTATGCTCTGGAGAAAGTTTCAACTGATGCCAAGAAACATGCTAGGTTCCGCAAGGGACTTAGTCCTGAGCTCCGTCGAGATCTGCGCCTGCATGAGTGCACAACCTTCCAGGCTCTCGTCAACAAGGCTATTAATGCTGAGACTGGACAGACTGACTACGAGGCAACCAGGAAGCACAACCGTGACTTCAGCCCCGTGTCTGGCTTGGGCTCCAACAAACGCTGGGTGTGGGTGCCCAACGTAGCTCTACTGCCAAGGTACACCGTGAGGCCATCCTTCCTCGCGCCTCGCCCAGCTCAGCCCAACCCTCCAGCCAGGCCATTTGGAGGTCCTCCTGCCAATGTTGCTCCTCGTGCCACCGTTGTCTTCTACAAATGTGGGGAACCAGAACACTACTCCCGTGAGTGTCCTTAGAACAATGCTAGGCCGGCTGGACGTGGGAAGCCGGGAAAAGCCTTCTATATGAAGCCAACCCCTGCTGATGGACAAGTGAACTATGTTTCTGCCGAGGAAGCCCTTGAGGATCCTGATGTTATCCTAGGTATGCTCCTTGTCAATAGTCATCCAGCATCTGTTCTATTTGATACTAGGGCATCTCATTCATTCATCTCAGAAAGTTATGCACAGTTGGATAATATGTCTTTTTGTGATATGCCTACTCCTTTAGTAGTTCAGACTCCTGGTTCAAAATGGCAAACTTCTAGAGTGAGCCATGACAATGAGATTCTTGTGGATAGGCTTGTCTTCCTATCATCCTTGATAGCCCTCAAGTCTTCGGACATCAATATCATCTTAGGCATGGACTGGATGAAAGCCCACTATGCTAAGATCGATACTCATTCTAGGAATGTTTAACTTACACATCCCTCGGGTGAGATAGTTAATGTCTCCACTTGAGCAGCCAAGCGCCAACTCTATTCCCTCAATGCTAGCCCTCTCCCAGAATTAGAAGATATTCCAGTAGTCCGTGACTTTCCGAATGCCTTTCCAGAAGAACTGCCAGGAATTCCACCCGTTAGAGATGTTGAGTTTGTGATAGAGCTCATCCCAGGGACTGTCCCAATAGCCAAAAGACCCTATAAGATGGCACCCTTAGAACTAGCCAAACTTAAGATTCAACTCGATGAGGCTTTGAAGAAAGGTTTCATCTGTCCTAGTTCTTCTCCTTGGGCTTGCCCCGTCCTCTTCGTCAAGAAGAAGGATGGATCAGATCAGATGATTGTGGATTATCGGACAGTGAATCTGGTCACCATAAAGAACAAGTATCCGCTCCCCAGGATCAACGATTTGTATGATCAACTCGCTAGACCCTCTATCTTCTCCAAAATGGATTTGAGGTTGGGATACCATCAAATCAGAATTAGAAACGGGGACATTCCAAAAATGGCTTCTGTTACTCGTTATGGCCAATACAAGTACATCGTCATGTCCTTCGGTTTAACCAATGCCCCAGCCACCTTCTCTCGCTTGATGAATTCGATCTTCATGGAGTATCTGGATAAATTCGTCATGGTTTACCTCGACGATATACTCATCTACTCGAAGAACCAACAGGAACATGCCAAGCATCTAATGTTGGTATTGATGAAACTTCGACAGCATCGTCTGTATGCCAAATTCTCCAAGTGTGAATTTTGGTTGCCAGTAGTAACCTACCTAGGCCACGTAATCTCTAGTAAAGGTATTGTTGTCAATCCCGAGAGAGTTGAGGCCGTCCTTGGTTGGACTCATCCTGAATCGGTTAAGCAAGTTTGGAGTTTCCTTGGCTTAGAGAGCTATTGTCGCCGCTTTGTCGAGAACTTCTCCAAGGTTGCAAAACCTCTGACTTAACTCAAGAAAGATAAAAAGTTCGAGTGGACTCCATAATGCGAGCACAATTTTTAGGAGTTTAAAAGACGACTGACCTCTGCTCCCGTTCTGGTGCCACCAGACTTTTCTAAGGACTTTGTTATCTATTGTGACGCCTCGTGACAAGGATTAGGTTTCATTCTCATACAAGATCGCCATGTGATTGCATACGCTTCTTGACAGTTGCGTCCACATGAGGATAATATCGAACACATGATCTTGAGCTTATAGATGTGGTCCATGCACTAAAAACTTGGCGACATTACCTTCTGGGTAATCGTTGCGAAATTTACACTGATCACCAAAGTCTGAAATATATTTTCACCCAGCCGAATTTGAATCTTAGGCAAAGATGGTGGGTTGAGTTGATTACAGATTACATCTTAGGGATAACTTACACCCCAGGGAAAGCCAATGTCATGGCTGATGCACTAAGTCGTAAGTCTTATTGTAACAACCTGATGTTACAACAAGGTCAACCACTTCTCTATGAGGAATTTCGGAAGTTAAACCTCCACATTGTTCCTCAAGGATTCCTTTCCAACCTAGTGGTGAATCCTACTCTTACGGATCAAATCATAGAAGGCCAGAAGCATGATGCCGGGATATCTCGGATCAAGAAAAACATTAAGAAGGGTAATGTTAGATGATTCTCGGAAGATGATCGGGGTGTTGTCTTCTTTGAGAACCGCTTGGTGATCCCGAAGAAGCAACATCTACGATAGTTGATCCTTAAGGAGGCTTGTGATTCTCCTCGCATAATTCATCCTGGTAGTACCAAGATGTATCAGGACCTACGCCAGAGGTTCTGGTTGACTAGGATGAAGAGAGAAATTGCTCACTTTGTTGCTAACTGTGACGTTTGTCGTTGCGTTAAGGCAGAACATCAAAAGCCTGCTGGCACCCTTCAACCTTTAGCTATTCCTGAATGGAAATGGGATAAAGTGGGTATGGATTTCATTACCGGATTTCCCAGGACCAAGAGAGGGAATAATGCTATCTTTGTGGTCATTGACCGCCTTTCCAAAGTGGCTCATTTTCTTCCTGTTCGGGAGAGTATAACTGCTAGCCAGCTAGCGGAGTTATATGTTTCATGAATAGTTTCTCTTCATGGTGTTCCATTGGAGATTAACTCAGACCGCAGAGTATCTTTACTTCCCGATTTTGGGAAAGTTTCCAAACCGCTATGGGGACTCATCTATCCTTTAGCACTGCTTTCCACCCGCAATCCAGTGGTCAAGTTGAGCGAGTCAATCAAATCCTCGAAGACATGCTCCGAGCTTGTGTTATATCCTTCGGTATGAATTGAGAGAAATGTCTTCCATTCGCCGAATTTGCTTATAACAATAGTTATCAATCAAGCTTGGGAAAAGCCCCTTTTGAAGTTCTCTATGGACGAAGGTGTCGAACACCTCTTAACTGGTCACAAACCGGAGAGAGGCAGCTCTTTAGCCCGGATATGATCCAGGATGCACAGGAGCAAGTTTGTATTATTCATGAAAAGTTGAAAACAGCCCAATCTCGTCAAAAGAGTCAATATGATCGCCATCATAAGGCTGTGACCTATGAAGTTGATGAGGAGGCTTATCTTCAGGTTACACCTCTGAACGGTACCCACCGATATGGTATCAAGGGCAAGTTGGCTCCTCGTTACATTGGACCTTTTCGCATTCTTCCTAAATGAGGAGAGGTTTCCTACCAATTGGAACTTCCACCGCATCTTTCCAAGGTTAATGATGTCTTCCACGTCTCGCAACTCAGGCATTGCTTCTTGGACCCTGTCCGTGAAGTAGACCACAAAGCGCTTGATCTCCAGGATAACCTTACATATCGAGAATACGCTGTTCGTATTCTTGATCAAGCTGAGCGTACCACTCGGTGTCGAAACATCAAGTTTCTCAAGGTTCAGTGGTCACACCATTCTGAGAAGGAGGCCACATGGGAAAGAGAGGATCATCTTCGACTAGAGTACCCCACGCTCTTCCCGACGACTTCCAAATCTCGAGATGGGATACTTTTGAGTGGGGTGAGTTGTCACATCCCTAGCTATCTTTCTTAGGACAGCATGTGTGTTCATCATATTTCACTTTTTGCATCAATTTGAAATGGGGAGTATCAGAAAACCCCAAACCCTCATTTGAATCAAACCAATTTAAAGATTGTGAAAACCCAACAAATCCAAAATGCCCATAAAAATGTTCCCTATGTTTGATAAATGTGGACATGAATATATCAGGGGTCATTCTAAAGATTTGAATATTTATAGCATTTCAACAATAAATATTAAAGCTGCTGGAAATGCCAAATAAAGCATTAAAAATATTTCAGTTTTCAAAATATTCTGAAACCTTTTATAGGAGTTTGAAATATTCAAACTTAATTCTAAAAATATTTGGGATATTTAATATTAGCATTTGTACTTGAAAAACAAATAAAACAAATGTCAGAATTAGAAAACATAAAGTAAAAGAAATAAAAAAAGGGAAAGAGGCCCAGGAGGAGCCGGCCCAACTAGGCCATGCCAGTTATCCCTGTCCTCTCGCCAGGAGGACACGGGCACGTGCTCGCCGGGCGCGGGCACGCGCCCGGCCACCTCCTGCCTGGCTACTGCCCTGGAGGTCTCTGGAAGCGCCAGCGTGAGGCCCCTCGCTGTAGCTCTCTTCTCCTCTCCCTCTCTCCCCTGCCGCGCTCTCTCTCGCTTCTCCCCCCTCCGTCGCCATGGCCGAACCCATCGCCACCGTAGCACCGTCGCTCCAGCCGCCCCCTTGCTTCGTAGAGTATCCTCTAAGCTCCGTCGTGACCCCCTCGTCCTCCCCGTGAAGCTAGAAGATGCCAGGAGCCCTCTATGCCATGCCATCTCCGTTCTTCCCTGCCTCCGGTCGCCCCTCCTCATCGTCGATTTGCCGGCTGCCGGTCGTCCCCAAGCCCGCCGAGCCTCCCCTGCAGCCCCTGTGAGCCCGTGTTGCTCCCCCTTCTCCCCTCGGTCTTCCCATGCCCTCTAGCGCCGTAGACGGACCTTCCCGAGCCACCGCCGCCGCCGAGCTCATCATGGCCGTCGTCTCCGGCGATCCCGAGCCACCAGACCAGCCCCACTCGACGCGGTCAAGCACGGGCTCCCTCCCAGTGCTTTCGGCACACGATTCTGAGCCCTCTATCACGGTTCCGACCAACTTCGGCGACCCTTCGCCGCGGGTTTGGTCGCCGCCGCCTCTGCTCCGATGGTTGCCGACGTGGTCGGCCATTTAGTGCTAATCAGCCTAGCTGATTAAGTCGTTAGCCGCTGACAGCGGGCCCGGCAAAGGGTCAAACCTTTGGTCAGTGCAGGGAATTAGCCCCTGACGCTGACATGAGGGCCCCACCCTGTCAGGTTTGACCTGGCCGGGTCTGTTGATTGCTGACGTCACAGTGATGTCGGGCTGACATATTAAATGAGTTTATTAGTATAAAAACAAATCAGGAAATTCCAGAAAATGTTTAAAACTTCTAAAATTCATATAAATTAATCTATAAATCAGATGAAAATAATTTATATATGAAAAGTTATCAGAAAAATCCAATAAATCCAATGGTGCTATTCTCATGCATGTTAGGGCAACCTATGTAGTTGAACATTGACATTTAATAATAGGTTAATATATGGAATATGAAATGGAGAATGACTTTGAACCTATATTCAAACTCACTTCAAATTAAGTTGGACAATAGTTGCATTAGCTCATCCATACAAGTTGCCATGTCATGATCATGCATCATATTGTTGCACTTGCATGTATTGATTGCTATTTATCTGCATTGCGGTAGGCCCTGCTTCTGAGGATACCTCCAAGTATTCCAACAAAGGAGAAAACCTTTCTGCTACCCAGCAAGGCAAGCAACCCCTTTGATCATTCCGATAACATCACACTCTCTCGCTCCTGCTCTTGTTTATTGCATAAGGACAAATGTTCACTTGTCTGTCATACACGGTAGATGAACCTATTCTTTGCATGACCTGTCATTGTCACAGTAAATAGCTAAACCCTGCAACCTAGCATACCTGGTAGATGCATGTGCCACGATGTTCTTTGCTTACTTATCCTGCTATGCTTGCTATGCTTAGAGTTGTGCCAGGTCCGATTCATCTGGGTCATGAACCGAAGTGAAACAATGTTGTTTGGATGTGATAAGTTATGATGAACCCGATTTGGTAAAGGTAGCGATGAGAACCTATGTAGGAGTACATAGCGGGTTATCTCATTAGGGCCGTTCTTAGGAACTGAGTTCAACGTTTGTGATCCAAGATTAGTTTCTACAACACATTGGGTTTCGGTAACTCGAGCCAGGGGTTGCAAGTAGTTTCTGGTGTTTATAGCATGCTGGAGGCCATGCGTAGCGCTGACTCTAGGGGCGGGTTATGACGCGGTAGGCAGTGTCACGGTGTACCAAGGGTCACCCAAATGGTGGGCTTGGGAACCCTGCGCACATCGTTCAGGGCCGTAGCGGAAACTTTGGCTGGACTTCCTTGCGGGTGCAGTCTCAAATAGGTGATAGCCTGGACTAGAGGTCTTGTGTGATTGACGGTCGTGGCCGACTCCCTCGCTGGGCTTCCGCTTGAAGGTTGCCGAGGTGCATGGTTTTATGAGCACACAGCGATAAGTGGCGAGAGCGTGTGTGAAGAAGTACACCCTTGCAAGGTATGAAACTATTCGAATAGCAGCATCCTCAGATATGGACTACTTGGAAAGCTTATGTTGTTCATAGATAATTAAATGGATACTCATAAAAATATCAAGACAAGTGTGAGTATCGTGGATGGCACTCTCCTAGGAGAGGGAAGTGAATCCATGGTGGTGTTTTGTTATGGAGTTAGTGGACTTGTGTGCGATATCTAAAAATTAAACAAGGAGTTAGCATGGTGTAGTGTAGGTTAGCCATGAGTCAAAGCTGGCATTGCTTCATAAACTCCACCACTCCCTTTGTTGATACTTGAGCATGAATACTCTAGGTCTGTTTTAAAGACTTGCTGAGTACATTTGTACTCATGTTTGCTTAATAAATGTTCTAGATGAGACTCAGGACCCATTAGGTGGGTTCTTTCTAGATGTCGATGATGCCGAATAGCTGGTGTCCTAGCTACGACCTTATGGCCTATGGCGGGCTGTAGATAGTTAGGCCATGTGCCTTTTTACCCTTTCATCTATCTGTACTTAGACAACTTTATGCTTCTGCTTGGTTTGTGTGAACTTGTTTGTATGAGTTGAGTGTCGGGTCATGTGACCACTACCTGTAAGAACATATTATGCAAGGCTCATCTAAGCCTCTTAAATAAAAGTTGTGTTGTTATATGGTTATGTTGTGATGCCATAGTTGTATCTATGCATATCGGGCATGTCATGCATACGTGTGAGGTGCAACGGTATGTATGGGATCCGACACCTAGTTATGTGCCTTTAGTAGTACTCTTTATGGGAAACTGCCTCTTTGTGCTTCCACCGAGCCTTGGTAGCTTGCTACTGCTCCGGACACATTGATTGACTGGCATGTATCCTTCTTTGCTGTTGTGTCTGTCCCTTCGGGGAAATGTCTCCCAGTGTAATGGAGTCCCTGTAGCCCGCTACGACTCGTCTACGTGCAGTGATGACATTTATGTCCCACGGCATAATGGAGTCCTTGTAGCTTGCTATGAATCGTCTACACACGCTTGAGACCGACACCTGCATTGCTAGGTTACGTATGCCTGTTTTCGTACGGATGTGCCACTTGGGTTCTATGACTAGTCATGTCGGCCCGGGTTCTCTGTCGTTTGATTGCTAGTGACATGTTCACATACGTGAGCCAAAAGATGCAAACGGTCCCGGCTAAGGTAAGGCTACAGTCGTGGAGCTTACCGCGCGTGAGGCCGCAAAGTGATGCGATATGTTACAGTCTGGATTCATATTACTTAGGATTGGGGTCCCGACAATAAATGCCCCCAATGATATGACCGTTATGTGGATATTTGTGATTGGGGACAGCTGGCGCTAAGCATAGCAATGGTCGGATTTTCGAACTATGAAAGTCCTCAGACATATCATGTTCCTCACTTGTAGGCGAAATCCTAACTCCTTAGTCTGTTCAATTTCATCAGAGGCCAGAAGAAATTCGTCTCTATCACTTAAGAATTTGACTGAGCTTTATGAGAATTCCAAAGGCTTCACTCGAAGGATTGAATAGGTTGAAGATTTTGGAGTTGAGCATCAGTTGGAAATTTTCCTTAGTATTTCTTCTGCCCCTTTAATAGTCCGGTGTTTCCTATGACTCAAAATAAAGGAAATGAAACTACGAAAACAAAAGTCTTCACACTT
The DNA here is from genome assembly GCA_022496015.1 of Hordeum marinum. NCBI lineage: Eukaryota > Viridiplantae > Streptophyta > Magnoliopsida > Poales > Poaceae > Hordeum > Hordeum marinum. Next base: position 214,127,011 of record CM039678.1, read on the forward strand.
CATAGTCCTCATTCATATCTTCAAGGTCACACCAACTTCTTCATTCTCAAAGTCTTCAGGGAATACCAAAGTCTTCAGCTAAGTCTTCACCAAAGTCTTCAGTTGAAGACATGCATTTTTAGGTGTCGATAATCTCCGGATATATCAAACTCCTCATAGACTTATAGAGCATGTGTATACTTACAAACATATTAGTACCTTAACCTATAAGTCTTCAATACACAAAAATCACCAAGGGGCACTAGATGCACTAACAGCCGCCGTAGGAGATCTTCACCGAATTAGGGTAAAGATCTCGCCCCTCTTGTGCTACCTATCCAATTATTGCGCATTAGGTCTTGTCTATCTACATGCCACAATTTGGAAACCATGTATCCATGAGAAGTTCCGATTAGATTAGGACAACAAGATTTTTTAGGTTTAGGTTTCTGATACATCTCCAACGTATCTATAATTTTTGATTGTCTCATGCTATTATATTATCTGTTTTGGATGTTTTATATGCATTAATATGCTATTTTATATTATTTTTGGGACTAAAATATTAATCTAGAGCCTAGTGCCAGTTTTAGTTTTTTCCTTGTTTTGAGTATTGCAGATATGGAATATTATACGGAGTCCAAACGGAATAAAATCTTCATGATGATTTTTTCTCAAACAAAAGAGATCTACCAGGCTTGGAGTGCAAGGCAAGGCACTTGCTAGGAGGTCACAAGCCAGGGGGCGCGGCCACCCCCCAGGCCGTGCTTGGTAGGCTTGCAACTCCCTGGCAGGAGTCCTAGCCCTATTATCCATCCTATAAATACCCAAATATCCCCCAATACCAAAAAGAGCCACACAAATACTTTTTCGCCGCGAGAAGCCTCCGTTCCAAAGAGATCCAATCTTGGATCCTTTTCCGGTAATCTGCCAAAGGGGGATTCGATCACGGAGGTCATCTACAACAACTCCATTGCCCCTCTGATGATGTGTGAGTAGTTCACCACAGACCTACGGGCCAATAGCTAGTAGCTAGATGTCTTCTTCTCTCTCTCTTTGTGCTTCAATACCATGTTCTTCATGATCTTCATGGAGATCTATCCGATGTAATACTCTTTTTTGCGATGTGTTTGTCGAGATCCGATGAATTGTGGGTTTATGTTTAGATTATCCATGAATATTATTTGAGTCTTTTTTGAATTCTTATATGCACGATTTCATATCTTTGCAAGTCTCTTCGATTTATTGGTTTGGTTTGGCCAACTAGATTGGCAATTCTTGCAATGGGAGAAGTGCTTAGTTTTGGCTTCAATCTTGTGGTGTCCTCACCCAGTGACAAAGTAGGGGTAGCGAGGCACATAATGTATTGTTGCCATCAAGGATAACAAGATGGGGTTTTCATCATATTGCTTGAGTTTATCCCTCTACATCATGTCATCTTACCTAATGCGTTGCTCTGTTCTTCATGAACTTAATACTCTAGATGCAGGCGGGAGTCGGTCGATGTGTGGAGTAATAGTAGTAGATGCAGAATCGTTTCGATCTACTTGACACAAACATGATGCCTATATGCATAATCATTGACTTGGATATCTTCATAATTATTCGCTTTTCTATCAATTGCTCGACAGTATTTTGTTCATCCATCGTGATACTTTCCTTCAAGAGAGAAGCCTCTAGCGAAACCTATGGCCCCGGGGTCTACTTTCCACAATGTATTTTCAGATATATAAACCAAAAATAACGAAAACACCTTCTTCCATTTATTTACCTTTTACTTTCCACAATCTTTTACATCTATCTCTATCAGATCTAATCTTTGCAAATAACCGTGAAGGGATTGACAACCCCTTTATAGCGTTGGGTGCAAGAGTTTGATTGTTTGTGTAGGTGCATCCATTGGTGACTTGCTTGTTCCTCCTACAGGATTGATACATTGGTTCTCATCAACTAAGGGAAATATTTATCTACTTCGCTGCATCACACTTTCCTCTTCAAGGGAAAACCAACGCACACTCAAGAGGTAGCAAGAAAGATTTCTAGCACCGTTGCCGGGACATCAAGCCTACCAAATACCCATCACAAACTCATCTATTGCATTTACATTATTTTCCATTTGCCTCTCGTTTTCCTCTCCACCACTTCTAAAATGATTTTCAGAAAATACCAAAAAGATATGCCTTTTTATTCGCCCTTCTTCCGTTTGCCTTTTCGTTTGCCTTTTGTTTGCTTGTGTGTTGGATTGCTTGAACTCATTGCTAGCCTCACCACTACAGCTAGTACTCCCAAGAATGAAGTTAATAATTTTAAACAAAGGGAGGGACAAAACTTAAAAGATACTTGGTATAGAATTTTCAATGCTCAAAATAGATCTATGTGTAAGCAATCTACTACCATTCTCCTTCGCATTTTTATGTGGGTGTTTCTCCATGGAATAGATATGTCCTAGATACCATTATGGTAGGAAATTTCTTGGGAAGACCTATCTTTGATTCTTATAGTGCTATGATAAATTTGGTAGGTTCACCCCCAATCATGGCTAATGGAACAATCTTAACTTTGGAACATGTGATGCGAAGGCCTAATATTATTGAAAAAAAGGTTGCTACTATTGAGCCTTTTGAAAACTCAGATAAAAAGATTACTAATCACATTACTCAATATGGACCTAAGGTAGGAGTTACTTTAAAAAATGTAAGGGAAAAAGAACCCATAGTTAATGAAAAATTTGATGAGGATTCCTCTAGAATTGGCAAGCTAGAGGACATTATTACCAACTTGGGATCCGGTTTTGCCTTGGTTCAAACCACTTAAAATCATTCTCCTCATAAAGTTGCCAAGTTTGTTTATGTTCCTAAAAATAAGGGTGAATATTATAGTAAAGGAGATCAAGATCTTAAGATGATAAGTATTCACCCTAACTTTTTCAATATTGTTAAGGAACCAATTGCTACAATTGAATATCTTGACTTCTTGCCTAGGAGCACTATTATTGATGAGAACAATGGACCTCCTAGGGCTCATAGGTTTGCAATTGAGGAGATGCATACCAAAGATGACAACACCTAGATCTTTTGCGTTTTGTCTAGCTAGGGGCGTTAAACAATAGCGCTTGTTGGGAGGCAACCCGATTTTATTTTTATGTTCTGTTTATGCTTCTATTTTTGAGTGTTTACCACATTATTACTTATCTAGTAATTGTGTTTTGGTGTTTTAATTAGTGTTTGATCCAAGTAAGACCTTTGTGTTGGTCTATGGTGGTTGTCGATTTCATCTTGCTGAAAAACAGAAACTTTTGCGCCCAGTCCAGGAATTTTTTATTTTTTTTCAGAGTGTCGAATGAGTCTGGAATTTTCACACAAGATTTATAAACAAATTTCCCAGGTTGTGCTAATTTTTTATAATTTTTCAATTACATAAGTATACGAAGTTTTCAGATTGCTATAGACTGTTCTGTTTTTGACAGATTCTGTTTTCTTTGTGTTGTTTACCTATTTTGATGTATCTATGGGTTGTATCGGGGGTATGAAACATGGATAAGTTAGAATACAGTAGGTATTACACCAATATAAATAAATGATGAGTTCACAACAGTACCTAAAGTGGTGATTTATTTTCTTATAATAACGGATCTCACGAGTTTTCTGTTGAGTTTTGTGTTCTGAAGTTTTCAAGTTTTGGGTAAAGATTTGATGGATTATGTAATAAGGAGTGGCAAGAGCCTAAGCTTGGGGATGCGCAATGCACCACAAGTCATATTCAAGGATGCAAAAGAGCCTAATCTTGGGGATGCCCCGGAAGGCATCCCCTCTTTCGTCTTCAATCCATCGGTAAATTTACTTGAGGCTATATTTTTATTCACCACATGATATGTGTTTTGCTTGGAGCGTCTTGTATGATATAAGTATTTGATTTTTAGTTTGCCACAATCATCGTTGTTTCACACATCTTTTGAGCGAGATACGCATGAATCATGAATTTATTAGAATACTCTATGTGCTTCACTTATATCTTTTGAGATTGGCAATTTTGCTCTGGTGCTGCACTTATATCTTTTTAGAGCACAGTGGTCTTTGATTTTATAGAAATAATTAAACTCTCGTAACTCACTTATATTATTTTGAGAGTCTTTAAACAACATGGTAATTGGTTTAGGTTATGAATTTAGTCCTAATATAATAGGATCCCAAGAGGGATATAATAAAAACTTCCATATTAAGTGCATTCAGTATTATGAGAAGTTTGATTCCTTGCATAAAGTTTTGAGATATAAAGATGGTAATGTTAAGAGTCATGTTAGGAAGTAATTGTGAATTGGTAAAAATACTTGTGTAAAGGTTTGTGATTCCCGTAGCATGCACGTATGGTGAACCGTTATGTAAGGAAGTCGGAGCATGATTTTTTATAGATTGTTGACCTTTGTGTGAGGGTTGGGTGCGCGGATGGTTTACTCCTACCAATCTCTCCCCTAGGGGCATACATCTAATACTATGCTTCGATGACTAATGGACATTTGCAATAAGTATGTGATTTCTTTATGACTAATATGTGTCCATGGATTATACACATTCTCACCCTTCCACTTTTGCTAGCCTCTCTAGTACCGCACAACTTTCGCCGGTGCGATAAACCCACCTTCCTCAAAACAGCCACCATATATCTTTCCTCAAAACAGCCACCATACCTACCTATTATGGCATTTCCATAGCCATTTCGAGATATATTGCCATGCAACTTCCACCGTTCCGTTTATTATGACACACACCATCATTTTCATATTGCTTTGCATGATCGTAAGATAGCTAGCATGATGTTTTCATGGCTTGTCCGTTTTTCGATGTCATTTGCTATGCTAGATCATTGCACATCCCGGTACACCTCCGGAGGCATTCATATAGAGTCATAATTTATTCTAGTTATCGAGTTGTAATTCTTGAGTTGTAAGTAAATAAAAGTGTGATGACCATCATTATTAGAGCATTGTCCCATGTGAGGAAAGGATGATAGAATCTATGATTCCCTCACAAGTGGGGACGAGACTCCGGACTTTATGAAAATTAAAAGAGGCCAGCGAAGCCCAAATAAAAGAAAAGAGGCCTTAGATACCCACCAAAATAAAACAAAAAGAAAAAAATTAGAGAAAAGACAGAAGGGACAATGGTACTATCTTTTTTCCCCACACTTGTGCGTCAAAGTAGCATCATGATAGAGAGTCTCCTATTTTGTCACTTTCATATACTAGTAGGAATTTTTCATTATATAACTTGGCTTGTATATTCCAATGATGGGCCTTCTCAAATTTCCCTAGGTCTTCATGAGCAAGCAATTTGGATGCACACCCACTCAGATTCCTTTTCTCTACCTAATAATAAAGCGCTGATAACTTCTGACCATGCGTCGTTAGTCATTTTATAGAAAAGCCCCTGTGATTGTGTGTATTCAACCCGCAATCCTTCTTTAGTCAGCCACGCAAAAGGAAAAATGGTTCATTTTGGAAGAAAAATACCTTTACGCATCGCCTCCTCGCCTCGAACCTCGACTCTGCCTAGGCAAGAAATTGGATCTTTTACCCCACTTTACTTCTCAATTTGATAATTTGCCCCCTAACAGGTTGTCGGATGGGGTTAGGGCCACTGGTCATTGAGACAACCCTATGGCAAATCATCCAACCCCTTGTAAAGTCTGGCAAATAATCCAATCCCCCTGTCCAGGCCCAGCAAAATCCCCCTAGCCATTGCCACACCACTCGCCGCCATGGCCGACCTCAACCCGCTCTCCGCCGTGACCGCAACTCTGCCCGCTCGCCGCCCCTGCCGTGGCACCTGAGTGCAGTTTCGAGATCAGGTCAACACGGGGGTGCCTCGAGCTGCTGGCGATGACACATCTGCTCGATGCAGAATGGTGATAGCGGGATCCAGGCATCCAGCAAATGCGGGAGAAGTAGGGATCCGACGTGGCATTGCGAAGTCCTTACTGGTGGAGGCAGGCCTCCATGGATGGCATGGAGAGCTCCAAGGTCATGGCAGGTCTTGATATTTCTGGTAGACGCTCCTACCCTCCAGGCTACTCCTCTTCGGCGTCCACCACAAGCCAGTGAACAGCGAAGACGAGTCCTCTACCTCGATTGCAACAAGTCATGGTCGTCTTCATGCCACCGCCCCCTCGCATCGCGTGCCCCCTCACGTCTTGCTCGATGAAGATGACTATGAGCATAGGGAGGACGCTGGTCGCAGGGCCTCCAAAGGCATTAGAGGAGAAGCCCGTGGAGGTGGCAGAAATCTCACAAGCGCAACCCCCGTCTCCCTCCCGTCCAAATCAGGCGACAAAGACCCGTGGCTGCTCTCTGCTCGTCTATCCTTATTCCTGAATTTCGGTGTCAATGGTGACCACAGTCCGATTTCATTGCTGAAAAGCACAAGGATATAGTGGAGCTTGTCTGCCATGAACAGGGTGCACCTGAGCTTGATTTTGCTATGAACAGGACAACTTACCAAGGTACCAAAGTAATTTTATCTTCTGGCGCGGTCTCAACATGTCTTTGTAATCTTGTAATCCCTACATTTGTATCTAAACCGTTACTTCTCATCTTTTGTTTTAGTTCTTAGTATTGTTGATCGTCTTCATTTACTTTAATTGTGCCTGCAGTTTACTTCCTTTTACTAAGTGAATCTGGTTCCTAATTGTTCTGTCAATTTGTTCATTTGGTTATGGTTGAAATATCCAAGAAGTTAGTGCTCCTACATGAACTTGTTCTGAACCGTACGTGCTGCTGTTTTAATTTTCAGTTTCGCTAGAGTTATGTTTTCGTTGGCTCATAGCTTGCAAGATCTTCATCTTCCCTCGTCAAAAAAAGATCTTTGTCTTCCTATGCTACCTTCATTTCCTTGTTGTCATTCTACTCTTTGCTTCCTTTGGTTTGTGTAGTCCACATAGAAGGTCATCATCCAGAAAGGTAAGCATTGGAGGCATGTCTGGTTTCATGTAGCTTAGTTTCAAGGAGAAGTGGATAAAGCTATAGCAAAGACCAGTTAAATAGAGCAATGAAAATTACATGAATTTAAAAAACAGATCATTGTGGAGCTCAATCGAAAGAGGAGATTAATGATTCCAACCCTTTAGATTCATTCAAATCATAGGTTTATTGATCCGACTAATTAGATTTCTAATTTTGGCCTGAAGTTCTCCCTCAAATTTAGTTGTCGTTCTGGTCCTTGCCAAATCCTTATATATTGTATGCACGAACTAGATATATGTACCTGAACACAGAGTTGGATCCTATTATTGTTCATTGTCGATCAAGTGTCGTATTTGAGTACCCTATTAATTCCATTGTTACTATTCAAGACCCTATTAATTCATTGTTACTTGCAGGAAGCGATGCATTAAAACTTGTGGGATTATGACTCTTTCCTTGTGAAGCTAAGCCTCTCCGTTTGATCCATTTGATACTTGTAATATCTTAACTCCATAACTATGTTAATTTTTCATTGCTTTTCAGAGTATTCCGAGAAGTACGACCTCAAACCTCCCAGGTTCATTTGCTTAGGCGCCGTGCTGCTAATTCTTAATCCTTTTAAAATTACCATCTTTAAACATTATAGATTCCAATCTCTTGCGTGTTTACATCAAAGACTGTTTTTCAAATGCTTAACATGTACTAAAATCCGTGCCCCCTCCTTCTTATGTCACATGTGTTGTTCCCTTGTCATTAGTGAGCTCTAGAAAACACAACTACAAGGTACATAATTGTTGCACTTAGTTAGCACTCAATCTTTCACCCTCATCGCACGAGCTCATGTGCGTCGCGTGACGCCCTGTTTTTTCTATTTTCTTTTTTCATTTTCTATTCCGAGTTCTTTTTTATTTTTCCTTATTTAAAATATTTTGGGATTTTGAAACATTCCAAATTTCAAAAAGTTGCTAGTTTTTTTTTGAAAAATCATATTATGTTTGTGAATTAAAAAATGTTGGTGATTTTCAAAAATTCATTATTTTGAAAACATTCTCGCAAAATTAAAATGTTCGTGATTTTAAAAATGGTCATGTATGCCAATAATATCGGGGAATTTGAAAAAATGTACATGAAATTTGAAAAATATCATCCTGAATGATTTAGAAAAATGGTCAAGAATACAATAATGTTCATGATTTTGAAAAAAATGACCATGTATTCAAAACATATTCGTGAATCTGAAAAAATGTCCACAAAATTTTAGAAGATGATAAAAAAAATTCAAAAACACATCATGAATTTCAAATTTTGTCCCCAATTTTATTTAAAACTCATCGATTGAAAAATGTTTGTTGAGTCAAAAATTGTTCATGCATTTAAAAAAATGTTCTCAACATAACAAACGTTTGTAGTAGGCCTTCATGAAGTCTTTTATGTCTAGGATTTGATTAGATTTTTAAAAGTTTGTAAATGTCTAGGCATTGGTAGTAGGTCGTGCTCGATGCATTTGTGTTTAGAGTTTTAAACATTCCCTTGCGCGACACAGTGACAAGTGGAGCGTGTAATGGGAAGCTCATAGCCTTGGGGTTTACCCCATCGAATGCATTGTGATCATGTGGACATCACAACCATCATGGGTGAGAAGAAAGGTGGGCCATCATTGAGCCATACTTAATTGGCTAGGATGTAATATTTTTGTTTCCCGTTGCAACGCAGGGGCATATATATATACATATATATATAAAATAAAGCACAAATAACTTCTGGTTATACGTCATCGTGTATTTTGCAAAAACGTCATTATGATTTGTGATAATTCAACCCGTGGTCCCTTCTCAAGTGGATCTGAAAAACGTTTCGTTTTTACAAAACAACCCCTAGATTTATAAGAATTCAACCTTCGATCCTTTGTTTTATCTTATCCACACATAAGTGATGGGCGACGTTGGCTAAGCGGCTCAGGTCGACAAGGAGATCGCCGTGCTTGGGCTGGAGGAGGGAGACCGCCTTCATCTAGTCGCCGCCATCGCCATGCTCCGGAGGGAGAAGGGAGGCCGCCTCTATCTGGCCGCTGTGGGAGCCGTGCTTGGGCGGGAGGAGGCAGGCCGCCGGCGGCCGCCGTGCTCCTGCAGGAGGAGGGAGGCCGCCTCCATCTGGTCGTCGCTGGAAGCAGTGCTCGCACGAGAGGAGGTAGGCTGCCTCTATCTTGCCGCCGCTGACGCCATGCTCGGGCGGGAGGAGGGAGGCCTCCTCCATCTGGATGCCGCTTGCCACCGTGCTCGCATTGGAGGAGGGAGGCCACCTCCATCTTAATCTTGAAGCTTCTGATGGGTGGGTGGTGCAGATAGACACCGGATATTGACTGATGTACCTGTGTATGTAGGGCGCAAGACGAAGGCGATCAGGAGGGTTATTGGGCTGCCCAGCGACCTGATAAGCATCCTGGAAATCCAGAAGATACTAGGGAAGCTGTTGTTTCTGCCATCGCTCAAACCAACCAGGAGTTGCTCGCCTCAAAAGACCAAGGTATGATAAGTTTCTAAACTTTGACAAACCTATCTTAAGAGTTAAAGATTGCTAGAGGCTTGGTCTGAAACCGAGCTCAATGAGGGGAAATTATTCAAGCTGCAGTTCATGTTCTTTCTCTACTTCTTTATTTTCCTGTCACCTTGCCATCATCTCGTTTTGGTTTCGTAGGATAGGAAGTCAAGTCTGTGCGACTACTGTTACTTTGAATTGTTACTACTCTCTTATGCCCTTCACATCAATTTATGAGGCACACCCTTGACATGTGTATCACCCGGTAGTGGGTCATAACATTATAAGCAAGTCATTCACGTGTACCCACCCAGTTGTATTTCAATCCATAACATTTCATTTATGTTCTGCATATATGAGGCTGGGTTGGTTGGACATTTCCTGAATGTTGATGCTTCCAATGGGTGGGTGGTGCAGGTAGACACTCGAGCTTGACTAATGTATCTGTGCATGTAGGTCGTTGATGGACCACACGTTGAAGGCGATCAAGAGGGTTATTCGGTTGCCTGGTGACTTGATAAGCGCCCTGGAAATCCGGAAGATACCAGGGAGACCATCCGTGTTAGCTGTTTCTGCCATCGCTCAAACCAACCAGGAGTTGCTCGCCTCAAAGGACCAAGGTACAACAAGTTTATGAACTTGGACAAACTTATATCCATTAAGAGTTAAAGGTTGCTAGGGGCTTGATCTGAAACCGAGCTCAAATGAGGAAAAATTACTTCAAGCTGAAGTTCATGTTCTCTCTCTTTTATGTTTTCCTGTCACCTTGCCATATCCCGGTTTTTATTCCATAGGATAGGAAGTCAAGTCATGGCGACTAAAGTTACTTGTAGGGATTGGCAATTTGGAATATAGTGGTTGATTGTTTTACCGTCAATTTCTGAATGTTGTTAGTGACTAACTATTTCCTAATTTTATTTATTTAAGTTAGAGAAAATATGTAAGGCTAATGTTTGAGCAGAACGAGAGTGAAAAAACTGCAAGAGGGATACACCCAAGCACTTGATTTGACTCAAACATGGTTTGTTGTACAGGATTCCACCGTATTTCTCTGCGCAAATAGTTCTTGATATTTACTCATGATAGTTTTTCTCCATAGTTCATAGTTTAGTGTCTACATCTTTATTGTCCTAATATAGTCATATTTTCCATATAAGTGCAATTTTTATTTTTAGTTCTTCCTAGGTGCCACTCTGAAGGATTCTTCTCGGGTGTATCATGCACCTGTGTCTTGTCGTTCTATATTCTCAAGTCTCAACTACAAATTATCAAAGCTTTAGGACACCACTTTGACGTGCGACAAATATTTGGGCAATTTAATTTAGTGACATTGATCATAACTACCTGCAGGTTTTATTCACCCACGAGCTCTAGCTTTTGGTGTACACGGTACACCGTGAGGCAAGTAGGTTGGCATGTTCATTTGTTAACACGAGTGTCGTGTTTACTCGTGCAATTAAGTTACTAAGGTTAAGCTAAAGATCTAATTGTACTGTCTAGAGGTGGAGTGGCTAAGCTCTCTTTATAATCCCTTGCAAATGGCACATTAAAGGGCATGCAATTATTAGGTGTGTTGGTATCACTCCACTATGTTCCTATGTCTATGGATCCGTGAAATGTTGACGCTTTATTGGCTTTGGTCACAAAAATGTTAGGTGTACATGCTTTCATCTTGAATATATGTTCCTCTAGAGTAATACTACTTCCTAGTTAGTTCATTGTCAACATCTTTATTTTCCTAATAGTCATATTGAGCCTCTCTCGCCTCTTACCCTAGCACCTCTTACCCTAGCACGAAAGAGGGGTAATTAAACAAAGATATCTATGAAATTGTAAAATCAAGTGCTTTTTTCTCCGATTGTGAGATCATTTTGTTTCCGTCGTTGCAACGCACATGCACATTTACTAGATGTTTGATTGCTAAATAAATGGTCGGATCTTTCTAATTTTTGTGGTAATTTCTTCTTTATTTCTCTTTTTCTGGTCTGCCATCAAATACTTTTTATGTATAATAGATATTTCCATTTAGAAATTTACGACAAAAACAAAATCTGTTTAAAAATTGTTCTTTTAAAAGAAATGTTCCAGTTTCTTAAAAACGTAACTCTATTCTTAAAAAGTGTTCCAATTTTTATGGAAAAATTAATTTTCATTAAAAAATAAGAAAATTTGCACGTTTAACCTTATCATAGATGTTTAGTAAAATTGGATATAAAAAATGGTGCACAATAACACACGAATCAGGTTATGCTTCTTTTTCGCCCAGTGGTACGCACTGGCATTTGTACTAGTGAGTTTTCATACACTTATAGCTCTAGTGCATCTGTTGCATGGACATCCTTACTCACTCACATTGATATATATTAATTGGCATCTCCATAGCTCGTTGATACATCTAGTTGATGTGAGACTAGTTTCTCTTTTTCCTTCACAAGCTTCACCATATTCTATTCCAACTACAGTGTTATATCCATGACTCATGTTCATGTACTGCGTGAAAATTGAAAAAGTTTGAGAAAATAAAGGTGTGAAACAATTGCTGACTTGTCATTGGGGTTATGCACAATATAAATACTTTGTGTAGGGAAAATGGAGCATAGCCAGACCATATGATACTGTACGTAACTTTATTTTGCCATTATATTTTGAAGAGATACAATTGCTTTGCTAGTATGCTTGAAATATTATTGTTTTTATGTCAACATTAATATTTTGTTTTGAGTATTATGGATCTGAACATTCATGCCACAATAAAGAATATTACATGAATAAATATGTTATGTATCATTCCACATCAAAAATTCTGTTTTTATCATTTACCTACTCGAGGACGAGTTAGAATTAAGCTTGGGGATGCTGATACGTCTCCAACGTATCTATTATTTTTGATTGTGTCACGCTATTATATTATCTGTTTAGGATGTTTTATATGCATTAATATGCTATTTTATATTATTTTTGGGACTAACCTATTAATCTAGAGCCTTGTGTCAGTTTCTGTTTTTCCTTGTTTTTTAAGTATTGTAGATATGGAATATTAAACGGAGTCCAAACGGAATAAAACCTTCGTGATGATTTTTTTGGAACAAAAGAGATCTACCAGGCTTGGAGTGCAAGGTAAGGCACTTGCCAGGAGGTCAAAGGCCAGGGACGTGGCCACTCTCCTGGTCGCGCCTGGCAGGCTTGTGACTCCCTTACAGGAGTCCTAGCCCTATTATTCATCCTATAAATACCCAAATATTTCCCCAATATTAAAAATATAAACATAAATACTTTTCTGCTGTCATAAGCCTTCGTTCCCGAGAGATTCAATCTTGGAGCCTTTTTTGGTAATCTGTCGGAGGGGGATTCGATCACGGAGGGCATCTACATCAACTTCATTGCCCCTCCGATGATGCGTGAGTAGTTCATTACAAACCTACGGGTCCATAGCTAGTAGCTAGATGACTTCTTCTCTCTCTTTGTGTTTCAATACCATGTTCTTCAGGATCTTCATGGAGATCTATTCGATGTAATACTCTTTTGCGGTGTGTTTGTCAATATCTCATCAATTATGGGTTTATGTTCGAATTATCCATGATAATTATTTGAGTCTTTTCTGAATTCTTATATGCATGTTTTCATATCTTTGCAAGTATCTTTGAGTTATTGGTTTGATTTGGCCAACTAGATTGGTAATTCTTGCAATGGGAAAAATGCTTAGTTTTGGGTTTAATCTTGCGGTGTCCTCACCTAGTGACAAAGTAGGGGTAGCGAGAGACATATTGTATTGTTTCCATCAAGGGTAACAAGATGGGGTTTTCATCATATTGCTCGAGTTTATCTCTACATCATGTCATCTTACCTAATGCGTTACTCTGTTCTTCATGGACTTAATACTCTAGATGCAGGTAGGAGTCGGTCGATGTGTGGAGTAATAGTAGTAGATGCAGAATTGTTTCAGTCTACTTGACACGAACGTGATGCCTATATGCGTAATCATTGTCTTGGATATCTTCATAATTATTCGTTTTTCTATCAATTGTTCGACAGTAATTTGTTCATCCATCGTGATACTTTTCTTCAAGAGATAAGCCTCTAGTGAAACCTGTGGCCCCCGGGTCTACTTGCCATAATATGTTTTTGATCTATAAACCAAAAATACCAAAACACCTTGCTGCAATTTTTTACCTTTTACTTTCCGCTATCTTTTACATCTATCTCTATTAGATCTAATCCTTACAAATAACCGTGAAGGGATTGACAACTCCTTTATAGTGTTGGGTGCAAGAGTTTGATTGTTTGTGTAGGTGCATCCATTGGTGACTTTATTGTTCCTCCTACTGGATTGACACCTTGTTTCTCATCAACTGAGGGAAATACTTATCTACTTTGCTGCACCACGCTTTCCTCTTCAAGGGAAAACCAACGCACGCTCAAGAGGTAGCAGTTTCCGCCTTGCGTGTCCTGATGTCACCAAGTTAGGACGTATCGGTCTCACTGATTTGTCATCTAGGGTTACTAAGAACACTCTTGGTGAAACCGTGTTTCTCTATTCGATGAAACCAAAAAGAGTTGCCATGTTTTGATCATATGAGAATGTATGTCTCGGTGACTCCGATAATTCTAACTCGATGGAACCAAAACACACTTAGTAGAAATTTAAACCTAAGACTTTGAGTTCAATTTTGCAAAAACAGCAATGTTTTGTGATGCTCATCTTTTCTACTCCCCTATATCTATTCACAGGGGTAGTTTTCCAGCATGTCAAGATTAGAGGATAGTGAAAAATGGTTTTAGAGAGCAGAGTGTGGATCTTAGTGCAGACACTAGTCCTGATAGCAACTCTTCTTCAGAAGACCCTCGCACCCCTAGTTCCCATGGCTTGCCCAAGGCAGCCGCTAGGGCCAAGAGGAAACTTAACTCAGATGAGGAAGATGCTGAATTTGTGCGTGAAGAGGTAACTTCCAAGAAGCAGCAAGAGAACAAAGAGAAAGAAACTAGGAAGAAAGTCGATGAAGCTACTTCTTCCAGAAGGCCAGTGAGAAAGGAATATGCCAGTTCTGAAGCAATAAGAGCACCAAAGAGTGCTAGGGCAAATTTGTCTTTGTCTGTTGAGCCTCCAAGAAAATATATGCCTAAGAAGGCACGAGAGAAGAAGAGACCCAGGAAGTGGATTGCTCATGTTGTTGGCAGACCAACCTCCATGTATGAGGACCCACCCGAGCATGAGGAAGCTGGGGAAGAGGAACCTGTAGCAAAACCTCCTCCTTCCAAGAAGAAGAATTTGTTGGTGGATGCTATGCCTAGCCAGACCCCATCCAAGGGCAAGCCAACTGCTCCAAAGAAGCCAGCTTCACCTAAACCCAAGAGAACTACCAGAGATATACCTCTTTCTGAGAAAAACAAGAGACCTTGCACTATGGAAGATGATGAGGACTTGAGTGTGCTAAGGAAGCTAAGACCACATTTGCCAAATCACGATGATGACCACCCTGTTACTGAGGACATGAAGAAGAGGAAGGATCAAGGGTTGAGGACATGGAGAGGAGCTGACCCTACTCTGTTAGAAGGAGAACTGCTATTGATGGTCACTTTCACACCAAAGAGCAGCATGATTTCTATGAGTATGTTCTGCTAGATAAGAGTCCTGTAGTTAGTGACATGAGATACGTTGACTGGGAGTACATCGAGGACAATGAAGACTACTTCCCCTCATGTGCTGGACAACTTCAATGCCATTGACATTGATGCTTTTGTTGGAAGAGAGATGACTGCATGGAACAGTGAGATGATCATGCAATTCTACTTCACAACACATTTTTATCCAGATGGTAGAATTTTATGGATGACTGAAGGCACAAGATATCAATCTTCTGTCGAGGAGTGGGCTACCATCTTAGGAGTCCCACAAGTCTAAGAAGGAGACTTGGATGTTTATGCTGAGGCCAAGATGAACCACAACTCCATGTCCAACATGTATAACCTAGTCCCCAAGGAGTATATGAAGTCCCACAAACTTGGCTCTGTCTACTACCTGCAAGAAGGACTACCCACCACCAACACAATCATGAGGTACACTTTGATGCCCAAGTCTGGAGATGATAAGATTATCAGGGGGTATTCCATCAACATGATACACCATGTAGACACCCACACCAAATTCAGAGTGATGGACTTGATCATAGAAACTATCAATAGGTCATGTGGATATGCTCCATACATACAAAGGATTATCAACTCTAAGATTGGAAAGAGCATGTATCTACTTGAAAAACATCACCCGCCACTCTAGCCAGATTTTGAAGACAATGTCGTGGTGATGGATCCTACACATCCCACTTCATCCACTACACAGGCTGAGATTGAGGCTGAGGCCCAGGCAGAGGCAGCCAGAGTCACTAGTGCTCCTTTGCCCAAGTCCAAGAGTGATCAAATGGCACTCCTCATCAGCACCATCCAGGGGATGGAGAATGATATCAAGAACATTCTAGAAAATCAAGCGAGCCTTGAGAGGATAGTAGAAACCAAGTTTCATGATCTTGACAACAAGGTGGATGAGCTGACAAAGACCATCACCGAGCTAAAACCGGAGGTAGGTGCAGTGCCTAGTCCCCACTCATTGATGATGATAGTCCTCCTCTCCAGCCCCACACCCATTTCAGCACACAAGCAAGATCGTCCATCGTGCCTATTCTAGAGTCGAGACCATCTTCATCAGCACCTGTAACTGCTCCGTCTACTCCTTCGGCACCTTTAGTGTCTACTCGACCACCCCCGAGGGCATCAGCTAAAGCCTTTGCCGACATGGTTCTCTTGACTCCTTCATCAGCTACAGGAGGAGGCCATGCCCACAGCAAAGTTTAGTTCTATATTCTTTGAACTTTTTGGTAACTTGTTGCCAAGGGGGAGAAGTGTATAGATCTTAGGGCTTCGAGAGAGAGTGTTTTGCCTTTTGTTGCTCTCTTTGTTTTAAAAACATTTGGTTTCTCGGTTCTGTGTTCTTAAACTTGATACTTGTGATCTGGGTTAGATTTCCAGTGAAGAAGAATGGGTTATCACAGCACAATGTAGGTAAGTATTTCCCTCAGTTATGAAACCAAGGTTTATCGAACCAACAGGAATATCAATCCTCAACCATTTTTAGCAGCCGCACACAAAAGAACAAACAACTTGCACCCAACGTGGGCAAGAAGGTTGTCAATCCCCTTGATCTCTTTATTTGCAAGAAAATGAGTTGTGCAGATAATTGTAAATTGCAAAATAAAATAAAAGCAAGTAAATGGCAGAAAGGTATTGAAGCGTTTATGAATATAAGGTGAATAGACCCGGAGGCCATAGTTTTCCCTAGCGGCATCTCTCATGAAAATAAGCATACAGTGGGTAAACAAATTACTGTTGGGCAATCAATAGAAAAGCGGATAGTTATGCGATATCCATGACAATGATCATGTGTATATAGGCATCATGTCCATAAAAAAATAGGCCGACTCCTACCTGTACCTATTACTATTAAGTAAATCAGAGTAATGCATGGAGAACAATGACATGATGTAGGCAAAGTAAACTCAAGCAATATGAATGAACCCCATCATTTTATCCTTAGTAGCAGAAACACAAAGACGCATCTTGTCCCCCACTTTGTCACTGGGATATAAAAACTTGCTAGGTTGAACCTACCACAACGCACTTCTCTCACCAAAGAATTATCAATCTAGTTGGCCAAACTATTTCAATAGATCGGAGAGAATTACGAAGCTACGATGATCATGCACATAAGAATCATATTAGATTTCAAAGAAGACTCAAATATTTATCATGAATAATCTGATGATAAACCCACAATTCATCGGATCCCAACAAACGCACCGCACAAAAGGATTACATCATATGGATCAAAGCGAAGATACGATGATCATTGTAATAAAGATCACGAGATAGAGAGAGATTACTATCTAGGTACTAACTATGGACACATAGGTTTGTGGTGAACTACTCACACATCATCCCGAGGGCAGCAAGGTTGATGAAGATGTTGGAAATGTGCCCTAGAGGCAATAATAAAATGGTTATTATTGTATTTCCTTATTCATGATAATTGTCTATTGTTCATGCTATAATTGTGTTAACCGGAAACCATAATACATGTGTGAATACATAGACCACAACATGTCCCTAGTGAGCCTCTAGTTGACTAGCTCGTTGATCAATAGATGGTCACGGTTTCATGACCATGGACATTGGATGTCGTTGATAACGGGATCACATCATTAGGAGAATGATGTGATGGACAAGACCCAATCCTAAGCATAGCACAAGATCGTGTAGTTCGTTTGCTAAAGCTTTTCAATGTCAAGTATCGTTTCCTTAGACCATGAGATTGTGCAACTCCCGGATACTGTAGGAATGCTTTGGGTGTGCCAAACGTCACAACGTAACTGGGTGGCTATAAAGGTGCACTACGGGTATCTCCGAAAGCATTTGTTGGGTTGGCACGAATCGAGACTGGGATTTGTCACTCCGTGTGACGGAGAGGTATCTCTGGGCCCACTCGGTAAGACATCATCATAATGAGCTCAATGTGACTAAAGAGTTAGCCATGGGATGATGTATTATGGAACGAGTAAAGAGACTTGCCGGTAACGAGATTGAACAAGGTATAGGGATACCGACGATCGAATCTCGGGCAAGTACCATACCGATAGACAAAGGGAATTGTATACGGGATTAATTGAATCCCCGACATCGTGGTTCATCCGATGAGATCATCGTGGAGTACGTGGGAGACAACATGGGTATCCAGATCCCGCTGTTGGTTATTGGCCGGAGAAGTGTCTCGGTCATGTCTACGTGTCTCCCGAACCCGTAGGGTCTACACACTTAAGGTTCGATGACGCTAGGGTTATAGGGAAATGGTATACGTGATTACCGAAGGTTGTTCGGAGTCCCGGATGAGATCCCGGACGTCACGAGGAGCTCCGGAATGGTCCGGAGGTAAAGATTGATATATAGGAAGTCCAGTTTTGGTCACCGGAAAGTTTTCGGGCTCATCGGTAGTGTACCGGGAGTGCCGGGAGGGTGCCGGAGGACCCCCGAGAGGGGTGTGACGACCAAAGGACCTCATGGGCCCTTAGAGGAGGTGTGCCAGCCCATATTGGGTCGGCCAAGACCATCTATGTGTGCCCATGTGGCTGGAGATAAGGAGATAAGGCAAAAAGGATTTAAAAGGAGGAGATCCACCTCCCTTGTGGGAGGTGGACTCTCCCTTTAATTCGGCCGACCCTCTCCTCTTTGGAGTAGAGGCCAAGCCAGCCCTCCACGTCCCTCCTCCTATATATACTTGAGGTTTTGGATGTTTTGAGACAAGATTTGATCTCTCTCTCTCACGGCGAAGCCCTACCTCTCTTCTTCCTCCTCCGCAGCGCTTAGGCGAAGCCCTGTCGGAATACCTTGCTACTCCACCACCACCACGCCGTCGTGCTGCTGTTGGAGCCCTTCCCCAACCTCTCCTTCCTCCTTGCTGGATCAAGGTGTTGGAGACGTCACCGGGCTGCACGTGTGTTGAACGCGGAGGTGCCGTCCGTTCGGCACTTGATCGGATCTACCGCGATCTGAATCGCTGCGAGTACGACTCCATCAACCGCGTTCTTGTAACGCTTCCGCTTAGCGATCTTCAAAGGTATGAAGATGCAATCTCTCCCCTCTCGTTGCTGGTTTCTCCATAGATAGATCTTGGTGAATGTAGGAAATTTTTGATTTACTACTACGTCTCCCAACAGTGGCATCATGAGCTAGGTCTATGCGTAGAATCTATGCACGAGTAGAACACAAAGCAGTTGTGGGCGTCGATTTTGTTAATATGCTTGCCGTTACTAGTCTTATCTTGATTCGACGGTATTGTGGGATGAAGCGGCCCGGACCAACCTTACACGTACGCTTACGTGAGACCGGTTCCACCGCCTGACATGCACTAGTTGCATAAGGTGGCTAGCGGGTGTCTGTCTCTCCCACCTTAGTCGGATTGGATTTGATGAAAAGGGTCCTTATGAAGGGTAAATAGCAATTGGCATATCACGTTGTGGTTTTGACGTAGGTAAGAAACTTTCTTGCTAGAAACCTATAGCAACCACGTAAAAAACTTGCAACTACAAATTAGAGGACGTCTAACTTGTTTTTGCAGCATATGCCGTGTGATGTGATATGGCCAAAAGGATGTGATGTGATGCATTGTGATGTATGAGATTGATCATGTTCTTGTAATAGGGTTCACGACTTGCATGTCGATGACTATGACAACAGGCAAGAGCCATAGGAGTTGTGTTATATTATTGTATGACCTGCGTGTCAATCATAAATGCCATGTAATTACTTTACTTTATTGCTAAACGTTAGCTGTAGTAGTAGAAGTAATAGTTGGCGAGACAACTTCATGAAGACACAATGATGGAGATCATGATGATGGAGATCATGGTGTCGTGCCGGTGACAGTGATGATCATGGTGCCCCGAAGATGGAGATCAAAGGAGCAAGATGATATTGGCCATATCATGTCACTATATTGATTGCATGTGATGTTTATCATCTTTACATCTTATTTGCATAGAACGACGGTAGTAAATAAGATGATCTCTCAATAAAATTTCAAGAAAGGTGTTCACCCTAACTGTGCACCATTGCTAAGGATCGTCGTTCCGAAGCACCACGTGATGATCGGGTGTGATAGGTTCTAACGTTCGCATACAACGGGTGTAAGCCAGATTTACACATGCGAAACACTTAGGTTGACTTGACGAGCCTAGCATGTACAGACATGGCCTCGGAACACGGAAGACCGAAAGGTCGAACATGAGTCGTATAGAAGATACGATCAACATAGAGATGTTCACCATGGATGACTAGTCCGTCTCACGTGATGATCGGACACGGGCTAGTTGACATGGATCATGTATCACTTGGAAGACTAGAGAGATGTCTATCTAAGTGGGAGTTCATTAATAATTTGATTAAATGAACTTAATTATCATGAACTTAGTCTAAAAATGTCCTTGCAAATTATGTCGTAGATAGCTCGCGCTGTAGCTCCACAGTTTTATTGATACAATCCTAGAGAAAAGTAAGTTGAAAGTTGATGGTAGCAATAATGCGGACTGGGTCCGTGATCTGAGGATTGTCCTCATTGCTGCACAGAAAGCTTATGTTTTTGATGTACCGCTAACTGCACCACTCCCTCAAGCGTTGTCTGTAGATGTTGTGAACATATGACATGCACTTTTTGGTGACTACGTGATAGTTCAATGCGTCATGCATTATGGCTTAGAATTGAGGCTCCAAAACGTTTTAAACGTCACGGAACATATGAGATGTTCTAGGAGCTGAGATTGTGATCTCAGGCTCGTGCCTATGTTGAGAGGTATGAGACCTCCAACAAGATTCTTTGTCTGCAAGATAAAGGAGAATAGCTTAATCGGTGAGCGTGTGCTACAATCACTTGAATCAAGTGGGAGTTAATCTTCTAGATGAGATAGTGATTAATGCAGTTCTCCAAGTCACTGCCACCAAGCTACTAGAGCTTCGTGATGAACTATAACATGCCAGGGATGGATAAGATGATCCCTGAGTTGTTCGTGATGTTTGACACCACGAAGGTAGAAATCAAGAAGGAGCATCAAGTGTTGATGGTTAAGTGAAACCACTAGTTTCAAAAGGGGCAAGGGCAAGAAGGGAAAACTTCGGGAATGGCAAGCCAGTTGTTGCTCTAGTGAAGAAATCCAAGGTTGAGCCCGAACCCGAGACTAAGTGCTTCTGTTATGAGGAGAATGTTCGCTGAAGCGGAAAAACCCTAGATGCTTGGTAGATAAGAAGGCTGGTAATGTCGATGGAAGTATATTTGATATACGTGTTAGTGATGTGTACCTTGCTGGTACTCCTAGTAGCACCTGGGTATTGGATACCGGTTCGGTTGCTAAGTGTTAGCAACTCGAAATAAAAGCTACGGAATAAACGGAGACTAGCTAGGTGAAAGGTGACGATGTGTGTTGGAAGTATTTCCAAGATTGATGTGATCACCATCGCACGCCCTCTCTACCTTCGGGATTTGTGATAAACCTAAATGAATGTTATTTGGTGTTTGCGTTGAGCATGAACGTGATTAGATCATGATTAGTGCAATACGGTTATTCATATAAGTTAGAGAATAATGGTTATTCTATTTACATGGATAATGCCTTCAATGGTCATGCACCCACTCGGAATGGTTTACCGAATCATGATTGTAGTAGTACACATGTTCATAACGTCGGTACCAAAAGATATAAAATTAATAATGATAGTGCCACATACTTGTGGCACTGCCGCTAAATGTCATATTGGTATAAATCGCATGAAAGAAACTCCATACTGATGGATTTTTGACTCACTTGATTTTGAATCGGTTGAGACATGCGAGCCATGCCCTTTTGGCAAGATGACTCAGACCCCGTCTTCCGGTATGATGGAGTGGATTAGTGGCTTATTGGAATTAATACATGTTGATGTATGTGGTCCAATGAGTGTTAAAACACACAGTGAATATCGTTATTTTTCTTTACCTTCACTGATGATTTGAGTGAATATGGGGATATTTACTTAAACACGAGTCTGAAATGTTTGAAAGGTTCAAGGAGTTTCACAGTGAAGATAAAGATCATCGTGACAAGGAGATGAAATGTCTACGATATGATCGTGGAGGTGAATATCTAAGTTACGAGTTTGGTATGCAATTTTAGACAATGTGGAAATTGTTTCACAGCTCACGCCTCCTGGAACACCATAGTGTGATGGTGTGTTCGAACGTCGTAGTCGTGCTCTATTGGATATAGTGAGTACTATGATGTCTCTTATCATTTTGCCACTATCGTTATGGGGTTATGCATTAAAGACAAATCCATTCACTTTAATAGGGCACCATCTAAGTCTATTGAGATGACACCGTGAGAATTATGGTTTGACAGAAGCCTAAGCTGTCATTTCTTAATGTTTGGGGCTGCGATGCTTATGTGAAAATGGGTTTTTCACCTAGCGAGCTCGAACTCAAAGCAGACAAATGCATCTTCATAGAATACCCTAATGAGACATTGGGTATACCTTCTATCTCAGATCCAAGCGCAAAAGGTGTTTGTTGCTAAGAACGGGTCCTTTCTTGAGAAAGAGTTTCTCTCGAAAGAATTGAGTGGGAGGAAGATAGAACTTGATAAGGTTGTTGAACCTTTGTTTCAACCAGAGAATAGCGCAACATAGAAAGATGTTTCTGTAGAGCCCACTCAGTTGAAAAGGAAGTTAATGATGATGATCATGAAGCTTCGGATCAAGTCACTATCGAACCTCGTAGGTCGACAAGGACGCGTACTGCTCCTGAGTAGTACGACAACCTTGTCTTGGAAATCATGTTGTTGGACAACGATGAACCTACGAACTATGGAGAAGCGATGGTGGGCCCGGATTCCAACAAATGGCTAGGAGCCATGAAATCCGAGAAAGGATCCATGTATGAAAACCAAGTATGGACTTTGGTAGACTTGCCTGTTGAATGGCGGGTCATTGAGTACAAATGGACCTTTGAAATAAACATAGACGCTAATGGTGAAATGTCACCGTTTATAAAGCTCGACTTGTCGCAAAGAAGTTTCCGCCAAGTTCAAGGAGTTGACTGCGATGAGATTGTCTCATCTGTAGCGATGCTAAAAGTCTATTAAAATTTTGTTAGCAGTTGCTGCATTTTTCGATTATGAAATCTGGCAGATGGATGACAAAACAAGGTTTCCGTAATGGTTTCTGTGAGGAAGAGTTGTATGTGATACAACCAGAAGGTTTTGTCAATCCTAAGGATGCTAATAATATGCAAACTCCAGCGATCCTTCTATGGACTGGAGCAAGAATCTCGGAGTTGGAATATATGCTTTGATGAGGTGATCAAAGTGTTTAAGTTTATACAAAGTTTATGAGAAACTTGTATTTGCAAGAAAGTGAGTGGGAGCACTATAGAATTTCTTATAAGAATATGTAGTTGACATATTATTGATCGGAAATGATGTAGAATTTCTGGAAGAGCATGAAGGGTTGTTTGAAAAGAGTTTTTTCAAAGGAAGACCCAGATAAAGCTACTATTTTATTGAGCATCAAGATCTATAGGGATAGATCAATTCGCTTGATAAGTTTTTTCGACGAAGACATACCTTGACAAGTTTTTGAAGGAGTTCAAAATAGATGGGTCAAAGAAGGAGTTCTTGACTGTATTGTAAGGTGTGAAATTGAGTAAGACTCAATACCCGACCACGGCAGAAGATAAAGAAAAGATGAGTGTCATCTCCTATGCTTTAGCCATAGGCTCTATATAGTATGCCATGCTGTGTACCGCACCTGTGTGTGCCTTGCCATGAGTCTGTCAAGGGGTACAAGAGTAATCCAAGAGTGGATCACTGGACAACGGTCAAAGTTATCCTTAGTAACCTGAGAACTAAGGAAATATTTCTCGATTATGGAGGTGATAAAGAGTTCATCGTAAAGGGTTACGATGATGCAAGCTTTAACTCCAATCCGGATGACTCTTAGTAGAAATCTGGCTACGTATAGTGGAGCAGCCATTTGGAATAGCTCCAAGTGGAGCGTGGGAGCAGTATCTACAAATATGAAATGGAAAGTTTGCAAAGGTACACACGGATCTGAATGTCGCAGACCCGCTGACTAAAAACCTCTTTCACGAGCAGAACATGAACAAACCCCAGAACTTATTGGGTGTTAATCACATGATGATATGATCACATGGTGATGTAAGTGTTAATCACATGGTGATGTGAACTAGATTATTGACTCTAGTGCAAGTGGGAGACTGTTGGAAATATGCCCTAGAGGCAATAATAAAATGGTTATTATTGTATTTCCTTGTTCATGATAATTGTCTATTGTTCATGCTATAATTGTGTTAACCGGAAACCATAATACATGTGTGAATACATAGACCACAACATGTCCCTAGTGAGCCTCTAGTTGACTAGCTCGTTGATCAATAGATGGTCACGGTTTCATGACCATGGACATTGGATGTCGTTGATAACGGGATCACATCATTAGGAGAATGATGTGATGGACAAGACCCAATCCTAAGCATAGCACAAGATCGTGTAGTTCGTTTGCTAAAGCTTTTCAATGTCAAGTATCGTTCCTTAGACCATGAGATTGTGCAACTCCCGGATACTGTAGGAATGCTTTGGGTGTGCCAAACGTCACAACGTAACTGGGTGGCTATAAAGGTGCACTACGGGTATCTCCGAAAGTATTTGTTGGGTTGGCACGAATCGAGACTGGGATTTGTCACTCCGTGTGACGGAGAGGTATCTCTGGGCCCACTCGGTAAGACATCATCATAATGAGCTCAATGTGACTAAGGAGTTAGCCATGGGATGATGTATTATGGAACGAGTAAAGAGACTTGCCGGTAACGAGATTGAACAAGGTATAGGGATACCGACGATCGAATCTCGGGCAAGTACCATACCGATAGACAAAGGGAATTGTATACGGGATTAATTGAATCCCCGACATCGTGGTTCATCCGATGAGATCATCGTGGAGTACGTGGGAGACAACATGGGTATCCAGATCCCGCTGTTGGTTATTGGCCGGAGAAGTGTCTCGGTCATGTCTACGTGTCTCCCGAACCCGTAGGGTCTACACACTTAAGGTTCGATGACGCTAGGGTTATAGGGAAATGGTATACGTGATTACCGAAGGTTTTTCGGAGTCCCGGATGAGATCCCGGACGTCACGAGGAGCTCCGGAATGGTCCGGAGGTAAAGATTGATATATAGGAAGTCCAGTTTTGGTCACCGGAAAGTTTTCGGGCTCATCGGTAGTGTACCGGGAGTGCCGGGAGGGTGCCGGAGGACCCCCGAGAGGGGTGTGACGACCAAAGGACCTCATGGGCCCTTAGAGGAGGTGTGCCAGCCCATATTGGGTCGGCCAAGACCATCTATGTGGGCCCATGTGGCTGGAGATAAGGAGATAAGGCAAAAAGGATTTAAAAGGAGGAGATCCACCTCCCTTGTGGGAGGTGGACTCTCCCTTTAATTCGGCCGACCCTCTCCTCTTTGGAGTAGAGGCCAAGCCATCCCTCCACGTCCCTCCTCCTATATATACTTGAGGTTTTGGATGTTTTGAGACAAGATTTGATCTCTCTCTCTCACGGCGAAGCCCTACCTCTCTTCTTCCTCCTCCGCAGCGCTTAGGCGAAGCCCTGTCGGAATACCTTGCTACTCCACCACCACCACGCCGTCGTGCTGCTGTTGGAGCCCTTCCCCAACCTCTCCTTCCTCCTTGCTGGATCAAGGTGTTGGAGACGTCACCGGGCTGCACGTGTGTTGAACGCGGAGGTGCCGTCCGTTCGGCACTTGATCGGATCTACCGCGATCTGAATCGCTGCGAGTACGACTCCATCAACCGCGTTCTTGTAACGCTTCCGCTTAGCGCTCTTCAAAGGTATGAAGATGCAATCTCTCCCCTCTCGTTGCTGGTTTCTCCATAGATAGATCTTGGTGAACGTAGGAAATTTTTGATTTACTACTACGTCTCCCAACAGAAGAGGCCCTCCGTGATTGATCCTCCTCCGACAGGGTGCCGGAACGGAGCTCCAGATGGCCTCCCGTCGGAATAGAGACTTGCGGTGACGTAAAAAGTGTTTTAGGGCTGCTTCTAGGGTTTTCGCAATATTAGAGAATTTACAGGGCAGTGAACGAGGTCGGAGGAGCCACGAGGGGGCCACCACACATCAGGGCGCCCCGAGGGCGCGCCCTGTTGTGTGGAGGGGCCCTCATGCGGCTCCCTGCCTCCTTCTAAAGTTTCGAGGTCTTCTTTTGGTCCAGAAAAATCATCAAAAAGTTTCGTGGCAATTGGACTTCGTTTGGTATTGCAAACCTGAAAAGTGGAAGACATCCAGCAAACAACAAGTGGCACTGGGCACTTGGACAATAGGTTTGTGCTAAAAAATAATATAAATTGGTAAATAAATGCCCAAAAAGTATCCTAGAATGATAATATATCAGCATCGAACAATCAAACATTATAGATACTTCGAGACGTATCAAAACTCCGTCGTGTTTGATCACACGCTTTGGTTAATGGTGCTACTATTTCCTATCCATGTGATTACTTATATAATGATCAATTAGGTTAATGTTTGGTGTTATGTGTGTTATTATTCATTCATATCATTTATGCGCACCACCAAGTTGTATGTGACATGGAAGAGTGACCCATGATCCTAATCGATTGTGCATTTGCATTCCAACGGAAATTTAAAATAGTGCACAAATTTATGGGAGCTCTTGCTTATCACATACTTCTCAAAGCGATGTTGCTATTCATTGATTATATCTTATGTCGAAGCTTTGATCTATATGTTGTCATCAATTACCAAAAGGGCTAGATTGAAAGCACAACTTCCCTCTAGGTGGTTTTGTTAATTAATAACAACATATATTTCATTGGACTAATGATTCCACCAAGTATATCTCAAGAAAAGTTCAGTGATGGATTGGCTAAAGGCATGTGTGGAGAACCCCCCAAGTAAAGGAAAGGAATATGATTGGCCAAGCTTCAAGCTACAAGACTCTACATTTTATGTTTTGTGAGAAATCACTTTTGAGTCCATAGGTAAGCCAATATTATTAAAAGGTTATGAGGTAAATATGATGATCTCGTTGCTCAAGTGCTTAAAGAGTAGCCACCAAAAACACTCACCCATTCTCCCAAAAAATACCCTGTCCAAAATCAAAAGTCCAAAATCGGTGCCACCAACAAATTCCATTCGGCCCTGCCGAGTTTTGCCTTAGACATAACCTATGCCAAACCCTAGCTTCTTGGTGACACCAACTTTCAATTTCTGTGAAACCGAAAGCAATGACCAACCTTATGTTGTCCCATTTCTAAAATCGGAATTTCCGGGTTTTAGGAATCAGTGACACCGATATTTGGAAACTTCCGAGGTTTCGGTCCCACCGAGAATTATATATCGGTCTGAAAGCACATTTGCTACCTTGGCGGTTTTGGTAATTAATAACAACATATATATCATTCAACTAACATTTCCACTATGCATATTTCAGTAAAAGTTCAATGATGGGTTGGCAAAAGGATTGTGCAGAAACCCCTAGATGCAAGCATTTGGATTGGAAAAAGCTTCAAGCAAAGAGGACTCTACATTTTACTTTGTGAGAAATCACTTTGAGTCCATAGGAAAAGCCAATACTATTAAAAGGAAGTAAGGTATTGTCGGTGAACAAGATGCTCCATGTGCACAAGTGATAGTCACCAAAACACCTAGAAACTCTTCCACAATCTTTGTCCAAGAATTTCATGAAAATTGGTGCCACAAACACTTTCCACTCGGTCCCACAATTCCCAACCTCAGACAGAACCCTGCCAAACCCTAGCACATTGGTGCAACCGATCCCACTTCGGTGCCACTGAGTTCAGCTTGCCAAGTTTCTGTTACCTCGATTCACAAAATCGGAAGCTCCAATTTTTTTGGATCGGCGTCACTGAGACTTGGATTCCGTCCATTGGACACCTGATCGGTACCGCCAAGATTTCTATATTAGTCTCTCTGAGATTCAAAAGTTGCTACCTTTGGAGCAACTCAATACCACCAAGATTCACACATCAGTGTCACCGAGTTGGTCACTTTAGGTGTTACGGTTGGATTTTTGGAGATGCCTACATATACCCCTCCACCACCATGCACTCGCAAGAGAAGCACTAATACATCTCCAACGTATCTATAATTTTTTATTGTTCATGCTATTATATTATATTTTTTGGATGTTTTATATGCATTAATATGCTATTTTATATTATTTTTGGGACTAACCTATTAACCTCGTGCCTAGTGCCAGTTTTTGTTTTTCCTTGTTTTTGAGTATTGCAGAAAAGGATAATAAAACGGAGTCCAAACAGAATTAAATTTTATGATGATTTTTCTTGGACCATAAGGAACCCACGAGACATGGAGAAGAGGTCAGAAGACCCACGGGTGGGCGGCAAGCCACCTGGGCACGCCCTAGCCCCCCGTAGATCCTCCAACCCTAATTCTTTGCCTATAAATTCAGGAATATCCCCCCAATACCAAAAATAGCTACGATAATACTTTTCCGCCACTGCAAGGCTCTTTTACCGTGAGATCCCATCTTGGAGCCTTTCCCGGTAATCAGCCAGAGGGGGATTCGATTACGGAGGGCGTCTACATCAACTTCATTGCCTTCCAATGATGCATGAATAGTTCACCACAGACCTTCGGGTCCATAGCTAGTAGCTAGATGGCTTATTCTCTCTCTATGTTCTTCAATACCATGTTCTCCATGATCTTCATGGAGATCTATCCGATGTAATACTCTTTTGCAGTGTGTTTGTTGAGATCCGATGAATTGTGGGTTTACGATAAGATTAACTATGAATATTATTTGAATCTTCTCTGAATTCTTATATGCCTTATTTCATATCTTTGCAAGTATCTTCAAGTTATTGATTTGGTTTGTCCAACTAGATTGGTAATTCTTGCAATGGGAGAAGTGCTTAGTTTTGGGTTCAATCTTGCGGTGTCCTCACCCAGTGACAAAGCAGGGGTAGCGAGGCACATATTTGTATTGCTGCCATCAAGGATAAAAACAAGGAGTTTTCATCATATTGCTCGAGTTTATCCCTTTACATCATGTCATCTTACTTAATGCGTTACTCTGTTCTTCATGAGCTTAATACTCTAGATGCAGGTAGGAGTCGGTCGATGTGTGGAGTAATCGTAGTAGATGCAGAGTTGTTTCGGTCTACTTGACACAGACGTGATGCCTATATGCATAATCATTGCCTTGGATATCGTCATAACTATGATCTTTCGTATCAATTTCTCAAAAGTAATTTGTTCACCCACCGTATTATTTTCCTTCAAGAGAGAAGCCTCTAGTGAAACCTATGGCCCCTGGGTCTATTTTCCATACTATATTTTTAGATCTATAAACCAAAAATACCAAAAGTACCTTGCTGACATTTTATTTAATTTTATTTAGTTTTACTTCTAGAAATCTCTTATATCTACTTTATCATATCTCATCTTTGCAAGTAACCATGAAGGGATCGACAACCCCTTTATAGCGTTGGGTGCAAGTGTTTGATTGTTTGTGTTGGTGCATAGATTGGGGCCTTGCTTGTACCTCCTACTAGATTGATACCTTGGTTCTCAACAACTAGGGGAAATACTTATCTACTTTGCTGCCTCACCCTTTCCTCTTCAAGGGAAAACCAACGCAAGCTCAGGAAGTAGCAAGCACTCAGAACAGATCCCCACTTATCCCATCAGTTTTTCTAAGAGAGAGCGACCTACTCATGTGTTGAGATCATTCCATTGCATTACAACCATATGAATCTTGATCTCTAGCCTCCTCAAGTTTCTTTCCACCCAATCAATCTCTTCCACCAAAGCTAAATCTATGAGAGAGTGATTGAGTGGTTAGGAGTCTATCATGTTGAAGCACCAGAGCAAGGAGTTCATCGACATTATCAAGACTATTACCTTTTGGAGGGTGGTGCCTCCTAGATTGGTTAGGAATCACTTGGGAGTCTCCTACTTCATGTTGTGGAGTGAACCAAGAAGTTTGTAAGGGCAAGGAGATCGCCTACTTAGTGAAGATCTACCCCGAGTTAGGCTAGTCCTCCATGGACGTAGGCCATCATGGTATAGACAAGGTTGCTTCTTCGTGGAATCCTCCGTGGGTATAGACCTCTATGGACTCTTGCGACCGTTACCCTCAATGGGTTGAAGTCTCCATAAACGTGGACGTACGGTAGAACCACCTATCGGAACCACGGGAAAAATCTTCGTGTCTCCAAATTGCGTTTGATCTTCCTACCCTTCCTTTACTACTCATGCTTGTTGTTACTTTCCGCTGCTATACTCGTAGACATGCATGTGTAGGGTGTGCTTGACTTGCTATCAATGCTAAAATATGCCAACACTAAAAATTGGGAAAAGGTAGAATTTTGATTTGGTCAAGTAGTCTAATCATCCCCCTCTAGACATACTTCCGATCCTACAAGTGGTATTAGAGCTTTGGTCTCCATTGCATTGGTTTGACAACCTAAGAGAGTATGACGTCTAGCAAGGGAAATTATCACCATAGAGGTCTGTACTTTGATGGCACAATTTTTTCTAGTTGGAAGCATAAAATGAAAATGCATATTCTTGGTCATAACCCCGCCATTTGGGCTGTTGTTCATGTTGGATTGCAAGGTGAATTCTTTGTGGATGGAAGGGAACCGGATCGTGAAGTGACTGCAGATGAATTGAAGATGTTGCAGTACAATGCTCAAGCATGTGACGTTCTCTTCAACCGCCTATGCCCCGAAGAATTCAAAAAAAAATCATCCATCTTGAGAATGCAAAAGATATTTGGGATACTTTGATTGATATGCATGAAGGTACCGAATCCATGAGAGAATCCAAGTTGGATGGTCTTCAGAGGCATCTTGACAAGTTCAGGATAAAGGATGGTGAAGGAGTCGCAGAGATGTACTCTAGGCTATCTCTCTTCACCAATGAGAGTATCGGCTTACGAAGCAAAGAAATGACCGACAAATTTATCATCAAGAAGATACTTCGAGCTTTGGATGAGATATATGACACTGTGTGCACATTGATCCAAATGATGCCCAACTACAAAGATCTCAAGCCTACGGAAGTGATTGGAAGGATTGTTGCTCATGAGATGACACTCAAGGACAAGGAAGAGCCTCACAAGAAGTCTAGCGGTGCTTACAAAGCCACAAGTGATGCTCCCGCAAGTTCAAGCGACAACCTTGTCACCAGTGAAGAGATAAGTCTCATGGTCAAGAAATTCAAAAAGTTCTACAAGAATAGAGGCAAGTATCGAAGCTCCAACTCAAGATATGAAAAGAAGTGTTCTTCTAGTCATGACCAAAACTGCTACAATTGTGGGAAGCCCTGACACTACTCCAATGAGTGCACGGATTCCTACAAAATAAAAGAAGAGCCACCAAGAATAGGAAGCTCAAGAGACGAGTCACCTCGAAGAGAGAGAAGGAGTAGCGATGATCGTTATGAATGAATACCCTTAAGGATAAGTAGGGACTCAAAGAAGAAGGACAAGTACACCAAGAGCTACTCAAGAAGAATACATCAAGTTCATGTTGGTGAATGGGTTTCCGTCTTCGAATCCAATAACCACTCCGAGAGAAGCTATCACTCCAACTCCGACTATAGTCAAGATGAAGGTGTTTCCAGACTTGCACTAGAGACAACCGGCTCCTATGACATATTTGATTCACCAAATGAAGGGAGTGGAAGTTGCTTCATGGCTATGGGCCCCAAGGTATCACACCCCGAGTATCTTGATTTCAATAGTGATGAGGATGACTTGTTAGGAGATGATGACTTGCTATTTGACAAATCAAGTAGTGTTAGTCAAGGTGAACTTGTTGGTAATCACTCTAGCCAAGATAGGTCGTGTGATGATGATAAGTTGGAAATAGAACGACTAACCCAAGAACCAAACACTCTTAAGTTAACTCACGAGTCTACTCTACAAGATCATAGAGAGCTTGTAAGGACACATGAGAAGCTCCGCTTCGAGAAGCTCAATTTGGAGCAAGAGCATGAATTGGAGCAAGAGCATGAATTCCTTAAAGCTATCAGTGACGATCTTTGAAAGAAGACTTCCTCTTATCTAGCCAAATGACTTCTCTTTCTACATTCATTCCACAATTTAAGGCTAAGCAAACTAGTAAGAAAGGCAAGAAAGGTTCTTCAACTAGTAGCAATAAAAATGATAAATCCAATGATATTGCTTCTAGTAGTTCTATTGATCCCACTAACACTTCTCTTAGCCAAGTTACACTTGAGCAAGAAAATGAACTTTTGAAAGGGATTATAGAGAAAGGTGTCTAAAAGAGTCTTGCCGAGTGTAAGCAATTTGAGGAAATTGTATGCAAGCACGGAGGATACCAGAAGAACCATGTCATTAGCTACTTCAACGCAAATCGAGTTGAATGGGAAGAAGGTCAATACCCTAGGCCCAAGTTTGTTCCTCAAAGGGATAAGTATGAAAATACTCTTCCCAAGGGAACAAAAGCTCAATATGACCTTCCACCACAAGACCACAATCTCAAGGGCAAGAACAAGCTTCAATAGGACATTGACTCATATGAAGATGAATCCCAAGCTTTGGTGAAGTGGGTTCCCAAGGCTACTTCAAGCGCCACTTCAGCACCAAGGACACCCATCAACTTGATGTGGGTCCCCAAGAAAAATAACTAGAGAAGTTCTTGAGGGGTGACTCCGCCAATTAAATTCACTCACATAAATTATTGGCAAGAACTAGTTGCAATCAACATCAATATTATGCAATAGTTCAAGGAGTCACACATTCCCTCAAAGGTAAGCAAGGGACAAGATAATCAACAAATCCATGGACATCATCATGTATGCTTTGCACTCCATGTCCATAGATTTCCTTGTATTGGTCTCTTGTGTGTTAGGACTAACCCATGTAGGTGAGAAGAGTAAGAAACAACAAGGATGCTCCCAACTCATGGTGATCTTCATCAACTTTGAGCATCCATCACTACATCACCTACATGAAGTCTTGATCGACAAAACCCAAGGTTAGTTTATCCCTCTCAAGGAGGTATGTCACATGAAGGGGGAGATTTACTATAAGACTTGAGCCAAAGCATCTCATAGTATGCGACAACATTAACAAGATTTATGTAAAAGTGGTAAGCCACTCGTGCTTAAACGATGAGTATGACCTATGATAAAGTATTCTTACTTGGGATCCTAAATCAATATACTGATATATAGATGACTACATCATCGCAAAAATGCTCGATAGAAGCTAGTATGTATGTGCATGTTTGCCATGATTTCATTTGACATCTTATTGTGTGAGCATGTTGGTCTGCATTTGTTTATCCATTCGAGGACATCCAATTGTTGCTATTTGGAATTTGATTTTTTTTGCCAATTAGATAAACAAGAATGCCTAGGACCCTTCTCTATCTATCTATGCTTTCTCGTCTCATATTCTATTCATGCTGCATCACAAAATTTGAACAAGTACTTTTCGACCTCCCTGTGTGAGGAGCACTTGGAGTTCCGTATCGAGAAAGGACTGACCATTAAAACCTTCCAAGTGCATCTTGGTGGAAACAATCCAAAAATCTCATTCTCACCAAATGCTAAGGGTTGATCTGGTTTTCACACTCGGTGTCACCGATTCCATTTTCTCGGTAACACCGAGTTTCCCTGTCAGCTGATAGTTGAGAAACTCGGTGACACTGATAAATTAGAATCGCGTCACCGACAGCCATGGGTATATAAAGAGGCGGACCCTACTTTTTAAATTTCTTTCTCAAACGGCATCCCCTCCAAAACCCTAGATGCCGAACAAAGACCCCTGATCATCGCCTTCGTCTTCCCAAGTGACTCTGCCATTGGAAGTCCATGTTGTCAACGGATTATTCACCACCATCACCGTCGTAGCAAGATCGTCACCGAATTAGGGTACGGTTTCGACCCCTCTTGCGCTCCTCCCTCTGAATCTTGTGCATTAGGACTTTTTCATCGATAAGACAAAGTTTGAGATCAATCTATCCACTAGAAATTTCATTAGACTAGTGAACGGACAATTTTTTAGGGTTTGTCGTCTGTAACTTGAATCTTGGCGACACCGGAGCAAAAGAATCGGCATCATTGATTCCCTTTTTAGGTCATCTGAGAACAACCTTGGTGAAACCGAGTGCCTATTTTCAGTCTCACCGAAAGTGGTGGCAAGTTTCTATTTAGCAGGTTGTTTGTCTCGGTGGGTCCGAAAATTTTGCACGGTAGTACCGAAATTCACTTGGCAGAATGCAAATCTTGATAAATTTTAGCTCAAATCTTTGAGAAAACCTTCTTAAATTTTGTGATGACTCAATCTATCTGGTCCTCTATAATCTATTCATAGGGTCAGAGATGTCTGTATCAGAGGATAGGCAGAACAACCTCAAGGAGCTTACTGTTGACACATATCCACGCAGTAGTCCAGACAACAACTCATCTTCTTCTGATGATGTTCCCAGCTCACCAGATCTGCCCAAGGTAGCAACAAGGACTAGGATGAAGCTCAACGCAAAGGAAGGAGACTCTGATTTTGTGCCTCATGAGGTTCCTTCCAAGGCTAAGCAGGACAAGGCCGAGAAGACTGCCAGGAAGCCTACGGCTAAGGCTACCTCATCCAAGAAGGTGGTCAGGATGGAGTATGCCCCCTCAGACACTATGAGATCACCAAAGAGATCTAGGGGCACCATGAACATTGAGCCTCCTAAGAAATCCATGCCTAAGAAGGCTGGAGAGAAGAAGAAGAGCAGAAAGAGAATCATTCAGGTTACTGGCAGGCCTACCACTATGTTTGAGGACCCAAGAGAGGCTGTTGCTGAGGAGGAGGAGGAAGAGCCAGCTGCAAAGGCTCCTCCCAAGAAGAAGAAGAAATTGATGTCAGATGCTAGGCCTAGCCAAGCAGCTCCCAAGGGCAAGCCAGCTAGATCCAAGAAGCCCTCTGCTCCTAAAACCAAGAGGTTCTCTAGAGAGATTCCAGCTTCTTAGAAGAACAAGGGATCCTCATCCAGAGATCCAGAGGAGGATGCTATGTCTGCTTTGATGAAGCTAAGGCCACACCTTCCAGAGCATAATACCAGCCACCTGCTAGCTGAGGATGTGAAGAAGAGGAAGGACCAAGGGCTGAGAGATTGGAGAGCTATTGATCCATATTCACACAAGAGGAAGACTGATGTGGACTACATGTTCTATACAAAGGAACAACAAGACTTCTATGAAACAATTTTGCTTGACAAGAGCCCTACCGTGAGTGACATGAGATACATGGACTAGAAGTACATCAAGGACAATGGGGATTACTTCCCAAGTGTGCAAGACACCTTTCATTGCATTGGACTTGATAAGTTTGTTGGCAAGGAGTTCACAGTCTGGAATGATGAAATGATCATGCAATTCTACTCCACGAATCATTTCTATGGAGATGGTAGAATTGTGTGGATGAGTGAAGGTGCCAGGTATGAATACACAGTTGATGAGTGGGCTACCATCTTAGGAGTCCAAGAGATGGAAGATGGTGACATTGATGTGTACTCTGAGCCCAAGGCAAGCCATAATGCCATGAAGAACATGTACAAGGAGATTACTGCTGCACATCTGAAGTCCCACAAGCTAGGATCAATTTATTTCCTCCAGGCTGGTCTATGCACGATCAACACTATCTTAAGGCACACCTTGTTGCCTAAGTCTAGAGATGAGAAGATGATGAGAGGCTACTCCATCAACATGTTGCTCCATCTAGATCAACATATGAGATTCAGAGTGATGGATTTGATTGTGGAGACTTTGAGAGGATTGTTGCAGATCAGATGCGCTCATGTTGCTATGCACCCTATATCCAGATGCTTATCAACTCTAAGTTGGATAAGCACATCTTTGCGCTTGATCGACCACTCTTGCCGGAGCTCGAAGACAACATTGTGGTGATGAACCCACATCATCCCACATCAACTGCAGCATAGGCATAGGCAGAGGAAGCCAGAGACACTAGTGCTCAACCGCCCATGACTAGGAGTGAGCAGATTGATCTACTCATTAGCTCAATGCTCAGCATGCAAACGGACATCACCAACATCCTGAAGAACCAAGAGAGCCTTGCGAGGATCGTTGATGACAAGTTTCATAGTGTGAACAACAAGGTGGATGGGCTCATAGTGACTGCGAATGAACTCAAGAAGGAAGTTGATGCAGTTCCTAGCCCTCACTCCCATAGTGACAGCTCTAGAGATGAGGCCTTCTTCATCAGCTCCAGCTATAGCTACATTAGCTCCCTTAGCTCCACTAGTTCCTCCAGTTGCTACACCAACTCCGTCCATGACATCTGCAGAAGTCTTTGCCATGTCGTTCTCTTGACTCCAACTTCAGCTACCAGAGGAGATCAGCCCCAAAGGAGCGTTTAGCTCTATACCTTTGAACTTTTTGGTAACTTGTTGCCAAAGGAGGAGAATTTATATAGATCATTAGGGCTTTGAGTGAGAGAGAGTGTTGGTTTTTACCTCTTTTTCAAAAACATTTGATCTTTTGGTTTAGATGTGTTAAACTTTGTCGGTGTTTGATCATATGCTTGATGTGTGTTGCTACTATTTCCTATCTTCATGATGCATATGAGATGATCATTCACTTTGCTTGATTGTGTTGTGCTATGATATTCATTCTTATTATTATCGCACACCAACAAGATGTATGTATAACATCCCAAAATTTCAATTTGGAATGTTACGAAATATAGCTATGCATCATCAGCACTTTGTTTGAATGAAATGAATGGTTGAAGTGCTTCTTTTGAAATTCTGAAAGGCCATTCCAATTTTTCCATGTATTTGTTTCACCTATTTGAAAACCTTTGGTAATGTTCAAAGAAAGAGGGGAGTAACATGACACTCCACACCAGGGGCATCTTGGTGAAATATTTGAGCAATAAAACCAGGGGGTTATTTGAAAGTTTATCTCAAAAGGATTTAAAATCAATTAGGCATTTTTCTGAAAATAAAATTTTAAAAGATATTCAATATGACAGAGGAAAAATGTTCATTAAATAGCATTTAATCCCGTGATCATTTTGATATATACATTTCCTATGTTTGGAAATGATTTGAATGCATTAAAGATGTTTTAAACGCTTTGTAAATAAACAAGGAAACAAATTAAATAGAAATGGGCCGACCCACAGCCTTTAAGACCTGAAATCAATCCGGGTCGGCTACCGACGCGCAGACACCGTGTCCCACTCTCACTGATGCACGGGACGCACCGTCCGACCGCGGCGACAACGCGCTCTTCTCCTTCACCGCGCCTCCGACGTCGCCAACGATCTCTCCCCACACACCTCGCTCCTCTCTCCCTCCCCGACCACCACACCACCCCTATAAGAACCCCCCGTCCCTCCGCTCTCCATTCCACCCTGAAACCCCCTCTACCCTCGCCAGAACGCCACCACGCCACCTTGCCGGAGTTCTACCTCCACCCGAATCTCCCCGAGCACGAGGCCGTCGCCTCCGTCGTCCCCAGCCCCGGCCGACGCCACCAATCGACGCCAGAGCTTCGCTGCCGTTGCCTGAGCACTTCGGACGTCGCCCCTGACCACCACACTGTCGTATCTGACCACCTCTGACGTCCGCCCACCGTGAAACCTCGCCGGAACCCCGACCCCCTCCTCTGTAAGCCGCCACCTCCACCCACATCCTTTCGATCTAGATCCAACGCGCCAGATTAGAAACTTTATAAAACGAATCGGTACACGCTAAGTTTCGGTCGTCCACTCGCTAGATCCCGCACGCACACTCTCTCAACCAATCGCAGCATGCCACGTAGACCTTGTCCATTCGATCAGATTTTTTTCTTTTCTTTTCTGTTCTAGAAAACAGAATGTTTTCTGTTTTTGTTTTAGTTGTAACTTTTAAACCAATTAGTTTTTTTAATTAATTCTTTTTGCATTAGGTCACAAATTTCATGTAGTTTCATCTTGTAGTCTTAGATTTCAAATTTGAACTATTAAATTTGAATCTAACCAAATTTGCTTAAATTACTAAATCTGTATAACTAGAGTTTGAAAATATATTTTTGAGTGAATCTTTTTGCCAATGTTTTGTATTAACTAGAACTATCATCCTACATAGTTTGATAATTTTTAGGATCAATTTGGTTAATCTGTTTAACAAAAACAGAATCTGTTTAGTTCTTAATAGAGTTTAGTTAATTTGATTTTTGTTTAGTTTGAATCTGAGTTAGTTTAACTTTTGTTTTTAGATTTCATTAGGTTCTGTTGATTCAACATTAGGTGTATTATTTTCTGTTAATAAAAATATTTTTTTAATTTTTTTTGTACTCTAGTTTGAATAGGTACATCTTATTTTCACCTTTAATATTGTTTAGAAATTTTTTTGTAGTAACTCTTTTTGCACAAATTTTTTATAATGAACTACTTTCTATTTTCTAATAAGATTTTATATTTACTTTTCTGTTATCTAAATGCCTAGTTGTTCAAAACAATTTTTTTTGACTTGTCATGTCTTAGTAGAGTTTTGACACAAAATTTTTTTATAGTCTTATACTTTGAGTGATTCTTCCTTTTGAGTGTGCTATTGTTTCTTGAAGTATTTGTTTACCTTTCTGTTGTATTTATTGTATTGTGTTTATGCTTATTGTGTGTTTTGTTTGATTCGTTAGATCATCCGGAGTGCGAAGCTTGTTATCTAGAGTCACTTGAATACGAGGATTGTCAGCAAGGCAAGTCACTTTGACCATGTATACCTATGTTTTATTGCATTAGTTCTACCATATCCCTAATTGCATGCAAAGTAGGTAATTTGGAAACTTGGTTACTTGATGTAGTATCATGTGGTAGGCACCCCTCAACCCTTTGACACATTGGCCCCGGGAAACGTTGATTTAATTTTGCTATGCTATTAGTAGACGGGGTTGGTTGTGTGATCATGAGAGTTGTGAGTTAATAAATTCAAGACCTACAAGATGATCAAGTATTCAAGACTCCGAGTTTTCAACATACCTCTAGGTGGATGATGGTTGAACAGCGCCCTGGAGAAACCAGTGGTTAGCCTAGATGTTGCTGGAGAAGTGCCAGTATTCATACGGAAAGGTCCACCCAGGCACAAAGAGATGGATGGATGCTTCAAGACCCAAGGCTTACCTGCACAGCCACAAGCCATTATGGGCTCTGGCTTGGTTGGATATCGTGGTGACCCTGGACAGGCGGTGCTACGAGATGTAGAAGAATGGTAGGAAAGGATGGGCACCGACAGAGTCTCGGGAAAACCCTTTAGAAGACCATGTTTTGGTCATCCGTTTCTCAAACACCCTGAAGTGCGAGAAATCCAATGGAGGCGATCAAATCTTGTGGGGAACGTGTGCAAAACTCTGCAGAGTACCCAAACCTAATCGATTAGCCGTGTCCACGGTCATGGACAGCTTGATCCAAAGGAACTGAAACTATCTAGAACTCTCAACACAATTAATTACATTGATCTGGGTATTAATGTCAACTTGGGAATGAGATTTGGTTGGTGGAACCATCTCATTAATCAACCAACATTGTAGTAACAATTTTCTGCCCTCTCTTGTTGTAGGATTTTTTTGGCTTTATGCAAAAACTTACTACCCCACCTACCATATATGCATATAGAATAGATGATTACTTACCCCCTCTTTTGTGACATTGCCGGCATATTCAATATGCTGACCTACATGGCTGCAACATATCATGTTGCAGAGTACTTTTCCGACCAGGAGTGAGGATACGCTCTACGCTCGGTGAGATGCCCTTGGAGTCAGATGGACTCAACTACCTTTGAAGCTTCCGCAAGATTAGTTATTCTCATGAGTTGGCCTTTAGCCACTTTATTGTAATTCTTATTGTAATAAAGGACTTGATATGAGATTTTTTCGATTATTAAAGCTGTGTGGTTTTCACTTTGATATATACATTGATGTACCATGTGTGTACCAGCATGATCTTGGGATGGTACAGAAACACCGGAGATTTGACCTTTCTTGTCGGGTCGCTACAGTATGTGACATGGAAGAAGTGCCCATGTACCAAATAGATTGTGCATTTGCATTCGAACGCAAATTTAAAATAATGCACAAACTTAGGGGGAGCTCTTGCTCATCACATACTTCTCAAAGCAACGATTATATTCACTGATTATATCATATGTTGAAGTTTTGATCTATATGTTGTCATCAATTACCAAAAAGGGGAAGATTGAAAGCACATTTGCTCCCTTGGTGGTTTTGGTAATTAATAACAACATATATATCATTGAACTAATATTTCCACTAAGCATATTTTAGGAAAAGTTCAATGATGGGCTGGCAAAAGGATTGTGGAGAAACCCCTAGATGCAAGGATTTGGATCGGCAGAAGCTTCAAGCAAAGAGGACTCTACATTTTACTTTGTGAGAAATTACT
This sequence comes from Hordeum marinum, assembly GCA_022496015.1. Taxonomy (NCBI): domain Eukaryota; kingdom Viridiplantae; phylum Streptophyta; class Magnoliopsida; order Poales; family Poaceae; genus Hordeum; species Hordeum marinum. Next base: position 214,167,574 of record CM039678.1, read on the forward strand.
TTTAGTCCATAGAAAAAACCAATACTATTGAAATAGGGTAAGGTACTATTGGCAAACAAGATGCTCGACATGCACAAGTGATAGTCACAAAAACACCCACAAACTCTTCCACAATCTCTATCCAAGCATTTCATGAAAATCGATGCAACCAACACTTTCCACTCAGTCCCACTGACTCCCAGCCTCAGACAGAAACCTGCCAAACCCTAGCACATCGGTGCAACCAATCCCACTTTGGTGCCACTGAGTTCAGCTTGCCAACTTTCTGTTACCTCGATTCACAAAGTCGGAAGCTCCGAGATTTTTGGATCAGCGTCACCGAGACTTGGATTCCGATCGTTGGACACCTGATCAGTACCTCCAATATTTCTCTCTTGGTATCACTGAGATTCAAAAGTTGCTACCTTTGGAGAAACTTGGTACCATGAGATTCACACATCAGTGTCACCGAGTTGGTCACTTTAGGTGTAATGGTTGGATTTTTGGAGATGCCTTTATATACCCCTCCACCACCACTCACTCACAAGAGAAGCACTCAGAACAGATCCCCACTTATCCCATCAAAGTATTTGAGAGAGAGCCACCTACTCATGTGTTGAGATCATGCCATTCCATTCCAACAATATGAATCTTGATCTCTAGCCTCCCCAAGTTGCTTTCCACCCAATCAATCTCTTCCACCAAAGCCAAATCTATCAGAGAGTGATTGAGTGTTGAGGAGTCTATCATCTTGAAGCACAAGAGAAAGGAGTTAGACATTATCGAGCCTATTACCTTTTGGAGGGTGGTGCCTCCTAGATTGGTTAGGTGTCATTTGGGAGCCTCCTACTTCGTGTTGCGGAGTGAACCAAGAAGTTTGTAAGGGCAAGGAGATCGCCTACTTCGTGAAGATCTACCCTAAGTTAGGCTAGTCCTCCATGGATGTGGGCCATCATGGTATCGACAAGGTTGCTTCTTCGTGGAACCCTTCATGGGTATAGCCCTCCGTGGACTCTCGCGACTGTTACCCTCCATGGGTTGAATTCTCCATAAACGTGGAAGTACGATAGCACCACCTATAGGAACCACGGGAAAAATCTTCGTGTCTCCAAATTGCGTTTGATCTTCCTACCCTTCCTTTACTACTCATGCTTGTTGTTACTTTCCACTGCTATACTCGTAGACATGCATGTGTAGGGTGTTCTTGACTTGCTATCAAAGATCGAATCACGCCCCTCTAGACATACTTTCGATCCTACATGGTCTCACCGAAACGCCACAAGTTGCCACATTTTGCCCTAGTAGGTGCAACCGAGTTTTGCATCGTTTTCATAGAGTTGGGCAATAATGTTGTAATAGTTGGATTTTTGGAGATGCCTACATATACCCCTCGGATACGTCTCCAACGTATCTATAATTTTTGATTGTTCCATGCTAATATATTATCATTCTAGGATACCTTTTGGGCATTTCTTTACCAATTTATAATATTTTTGAGCACTAACCTATTGACCCACTGTCGAGTGCCAGTTGCTGTTTTTTGCATGTTTTTGACTTTTTAGGTTTACAGTACCAAACGAAGTCCAATTGCCACGAAACTTTTTGATGATTTTTCTAGACCAAAAGAAGCACTAGAAGCTTCAGGGGGAGGCCGGGAGAGCCACGAGGGGCCCACAAGCCAACTGGGCGTGCCACCAGGGGGCGCCCTCATGGATTGTGCCTCTCCTATGCACTTCCTGACCCCTCTTTGGCCTATAAATTCACATATATTCCAAAAACGCTAGAAGCGCTCCCAAAACACTTTTTTCACTGCCCAAAGTTTCTGTTTCGATGGGAGACCATCTATACCACCGTTGCAGCACACTGCCAGAGGGGAGATCGATCACGGAGGGCCTCTTCATCAACCTTGCTTCCCTTACCATGATGTGAGAGTAATTCACCGTAGGCCTATGGGTCCGTAGGTAGTACCTAGATGGCAATCTCTCTCTCTCTCTCGATCTTCAATACAATGTTCATCGCATCTTTGCCTTGATCAATCTGATGTAATCCCTTTGTATGATGTGTTTGTTAGGATTCGATGAATTGTCAGTTTATGTTCATATTATTCATGAAAATTATTTGAGTCAAACCTAAATACTAAGATTCTTATTTGCATGATCATCATAGCTTCGTAATGCTCTCAATCTATTGAGATAGTTTGGCCAACTAGATTGATATTTGTTCGGTGGGGGTGGTGCATTATAGTAGGTTCAACCTAGAAAGTTTCATATCCCCATGACATAAGGGGACAAGTTGCATCTTTGTGTTCCTTCTACTAACGATAAAATGGTGGGGTTTATTCATATAGATTGAGTTTATTTTGTCTACATCATGTCATTGTTCTCCAAGCATTACTCTGTTTTCCTTATTACTCTAGATGCATGCTGGATAGCGGTCGATCAATGGAGTAATAGTAATAGGTACAAGTAGGAGTCTAAATATTTTCTTATGGACGTGATTCCTATGTACGCATAATCATTGTTGTGAAAATCGCATAACTATTCTCTTTTCTATCAATTTCCCAAGAGTAATTTGTTTACCCACCATATGCTATTTCTATGAGAGATGCCACTAGAGAACTCTACGCCCCCAGGTCTATTCACTTATATATTCACGAACACTTTAATTACCTTTCTTTTATTTATTTTCTTTAATTTTATTTTGCAATTTACAATTATCTACACAACTGACTTGCTTGAAAATAACGAGATCAAGGGGATTCCCAATCCTCTTAGTGGTGTTGGGTGCAAGTTGTTTGTTCTTTTGTCTGCAGCCGCTAAAGACGGTTGAGGAGTGGTATTCCTATTTCTTCGATAAACCTTGGTTTCATAATTGGGGGAAATACTTACCCACATTGTGATGCGATAACCCGTTCCTCTTCACGGAAAACCCAACGCGGACCACGAGTATCAGGAATGATTTCTGGCGCCGTTGTTAGGGAATACCATCACCAACTATCAAGTAACTGTTGGAAATATGCCCTAGAGTCAACAAATAAAGTGTTTATTATTATATTTCCTTTTTCATGATAATTTTTTATTATCCATGCTATAATTGTATTGATTGGAAACGCACTACATGTGTGAATATATAGACAACACTTTGTCCCTAGTGTGCCTCTAGTAAACTAGCTCGTTGATCAAAGATGGTCAAGGTTTCCTAGACATTGACATGAGATGTCATTTGATAACGGGATCACATCATTAGGAGAATGATGGGATGGACAAGACCCAAACTATAAACGTAGCATATGATCGTGTCAGTTTATTGCTACAGTTTTCTGCATGTCAAGTATATGTTCCTATGACCATGAGATCATGCAACTCATGTACACCGGAGGAGTGTCTTGTGTGTATCAAACATTGCAATGTAAATGGGTGACTATAAAGGTGCTCTACAGGTATCTCTGAGGGTGTCTGTTGGGTTGGCATGGATCAACACTGGGATTTGTTACTCTTTGTGACGGAGAGGTATCTCAGGGCCCACTCGGTAATACAACATCACAATAAGCCTTGAAAGCAATGTGACTAAGTGTTAGCCACGGGATCTTGTATTATGCAAATGAGTAAAGAGACTTGCCGGTAATGAGGTTGAACTAGGTATGGAGATACTGACAATCGAATCTCGGGCAAGTAACATACCGAAGAACAAAGGGAACATCATACGGGATTAGTTGAATCCTTGACATAGAGGTTTGACCGATAAAGATATTCATAGAATATGTAGGAATCAATATGGCATCCAGATCTTGCTATTGGTTATTGACGATAGAAGTGTCTCGGTCTTGTCTACATAGTTCTCGAACCCGCAGGGTCTGCACACTTAAGGTTTGGTGACGTTTTGGTAGTATAGAGTTATGCATGGTGGTGACCAAAGGTTGTTCGAACTCCCGGATGAGATCCCGGACGTCACGAGGAGCTCCGGAATGGTCCAGAGGTAAAGATTGATATATAGGAAGTCCTGTTTTGGTCACCGGAAAAGTTTCAGGCTCATCGGTAGTGTACCGGGAGTGCCGGGAGGGTACTGGGGACCATCGGGAGGGGTATTTCAACCCAAGAGGCTACATGGGCTGTGGGAGAAGGAATACCAGCCCTTAGTGGGCTGGACGAAGGCCCACAGGAAGCCCATGCGGCTAGGGAAGAAAACCCAAGGTGGAAAGAAGGCAAAAGTGGGAAATAAGGAAGGAGTCCTAATTCTACTAGGAGTAGAGGAGGAGGACTCCTCCCTCCCACTTCGGCTGAAGCTAGGGTCTGGCACCTTGGAGGACAAACCTCCTCCTCCCCTCCTCCTATATATACTAGAGGTTTGAGGGTTTTTTGGAAACAGAAAAACAGCCACGTGCAACCTCTCCTCTAGATTGTATTTTCTCCTCTAGATCGGTTTTCAGCGATGCTTAGGCGAAGCCCTGCTAGAATTACACCATCACCATCGCCGCAACACTGTCGTGCTGCCGAAGAACTCGTCTACCTCTCTGCTCCCTCTTGCTGGATCAAGAAGGCAGAGATCGTCATCAAGCCATATGTGTGTTGAACGCGGAGGTGCCATCCGTTCGGCGCTAGATCGGGACGGATCGTGATTGGATCACGGGACGCTATGTGATTTGGATCACGAAGAGGTTCGACTACATCAACCTTGTTTCTTAACGCTTCCCTCTTAGCGATCTACAAGGGTATGTAGATCCACTCTCCCATCTCGTAGATGCTCATCTCCTAGATTGATCCTGGTGAAGCGTAGGGAATTTTTTGTTTCCCATGCAACGTTCCCCAATAGTAACTTCATTAAAATTTTCATTCACTTGTTCTTATTTTTATTTAATTATATATTTAGTTTGTCTCATAAAAAACAAAAAACAAAAATATTTATCTTTGCTTGTTTGCCTAGCTTTGTTATCTTTTTCTATGTCACACCAAAACAGAAAGTAAATGCAATTTTTAAGGTAAATGGATCCTCATCCACTTGCTAATCTCTTCAAAAGACCCGATTATGTTGAAACAATTGCTAGTGAAATCTCACTAGCTATATTATCTTTATGAGATCTTGATTGAAAATCATGAATCTAAAAAATGTGAAATTTATGAAGTTATTCATGATAGTTCCTCGAGTGAAAATCATGATTGCCATGTTGTTAGTATAAATTCTATGAATATCAATTGTGATAATGATCGTGATTGGGGTGATAATCATGATTTTTCTTGTGATCTTGATAATTCTAAGCGTCATGATGAATCTATTGTTCATTATGATATTAGCAACACTACTAAAAGTGGGTTTGGAAGAGCCTCAACTTTAGGTAATAATGATCCCACTACATTGGATGATTATAAGAATTATATGCATATGGATCATAAAGAGAATGTTTTGAATGATAGTTATATTGTTAAGTTTGATTATGATCCTGCATGTAATTATTGTGAGAGAGGCAAATATGGTTATAGGAATTTGCATGTTATTCAATTATCTCTCTTTGTGTTGAAATTATTAATGCTTCACTCTTCCTATTTTTATGTGCTAGATATTTCTTGTCTTCATAATTTGTTTTCCAATAAATTGCCTATGCATAGGAAGTATGTTAGACTTAAATGATTTTGTCACATGCTATATGATGCTCTCTTTCTGCTTCAATTCTTATCTTTAATGTGAGCATCATTAAAATCATAAGCCTATCTTAATGGCTATAAAGAAAGAGCTTGTTGTGAGACAACCCAATACTTTCTGTTATTTTGCGATAGCATTATTGTTACCTTTGTAATGGTTTTTTATGCTTTAGTTAGTGTTTGTGCCAAGTAAAGCCTTTAGGATGACTCACAAGATAAGTAGAAACGATGCTGAAACATACCAGAAACTTGGACTCCAGTACAAGAATTTTAATTTCTAACTAGAGCGTGATAAAGATCTGAAATTTTTGCAAAGTATTGCTACACAAATTCTTTACGTTGTCCTAATTTTTCAGAATTTTTAGAGTTATAGAAGTATGGGCTCTGTATAGTTTGCAACAGTCTATTCTCTTTTAAACAGATACTGTTTTGCTTGCATAGTTTGCTTGTTTTGATTATCCCATGGATTGTATCAGGGGGGGGGTAAGTCATGGATAAGTTAGAATACGGTACCTATTTTCCAAAAATTAAGTAAGAATAAATTTATCACAATACCTAAAGTATGCAATATGTTGGTTATACTAATAGATCTCACGAAGTTTTATTGAGTTTTGTGTGATTGAAGTTTTCAAGTTTTGGGTGTCATCACGATGGACCACAGAATAAGGAGTAGCAAGACCCTAAGATTGGGGTTGCCCAAGGCACCCCAAGTAACATTCTAAGGAGACTCAAGCGTCTAAGTTTGGGGATGCCCCAAAAGGCATCACTCTTTCATCTCAATCCATCAGTATGTCACGTGGAGCTATATTTTTATTCATCACATGATATGTGTTTTGCTTGGAGCATCGTTTGCTTTTGTTTGCTTTTACTTTCAGTTTGTCACAATAATTGTTTGCTGGACACACCTATTTTATAGAGATACACCTTCATGATAATTTTCTAGAATACTCTATGTGCTTCACTTATATCTTTTGAGCTTGGCAGTTGCTCTAGTACTTCATTTATATCTTTTTGAGCACAGTGGCGTGTAGATTTTATAGAAATAATAAGCTCTAGTTCTTCACTTATATTTGTTTGGGATATGAATAAATAGTGACGGTAATTTGCATGGGTCATAAGACTAATCAAAAAATAGCATGTATTCAATGAATGATAATCAAAACTACCATGTAGGACATATAGTGAAGTTGTGGGTTAATGACATTCATGTGGTGATATGAAAAAGGTGTGAGTCCACAATTGTTGATTCATGGAAGTGTCGAGATTAAGAGGTGTTAACTTGTTATTTATATAAAAATTAAAGAGGCATGGTGATGATGTGTGAGCATTTTTATTCCTCATTGAAATCCTAGTGTTGTTTTGAGTCGGGGGCGCGCGATAGTTAACTCCTACCAACTTCCTCCCTCGAGGCATGCGAGGAGTACTTTGATTTGTGATAAAACTAATAAAACTTTGCAATAGGTGCGTAAGTTCTTTAGGACTAATGTGACACCATGGACATACGCATCTTTACCTGCTAATATTTGCTAGCCTCTTTGGTACCATGCATAGCCCATTCTCACCTCGAGGATCGATGCAACTTCCGCCGGTGCATCCAAACCCCGTGACATGATACGCTCTATTGCACATAAGCCTCATTATATCTTCCTCAAAAAAGCCACCATACCGACCTATTATGGTATTTCCATAGCCATTCCGAGATATATTGCCATGCAAATTCCATCATCACTTCAAATGACTAGTTCGTTCATCATCATTACTTTGCATTATCATATAGAGCTGACATAGTATTTGTGTCAAAGCCACCGTCATCATGTTTTCGATACATGTCATGTTAGATCATTGCCCATCCTGGTACACTGCCAGCGTCATTCATATATAATCATATCTTCCTATTAGTTCTTCATATTGAGTTGTAAGTAAATAAAAGTGTGATGATCATCATTATTATAGCATTGTCCTAGTGAGGAAAGGATGATGGAGACTATGATTCCCCCACAAGTTGGGATGAGGCTCCGGACGAAAAATAAAATAAAAATGGGGGAGGCCAAATGAGCCCACCATATAAAAATAATAATGAATGGGGGAGGCAAAAAAAAAGAGAAAACCCCACCATTAAAATAATAATAATAAAATTAATGAGAGGAAAAGAGAGAAGGGACTTTGCTACTATCCTTTACCACACTTATGCCTCAAAGTGGAACCATGTTTGTCGGTGCACTAGAGTTTTTGGGCCATCTAGTGCCCCTTTACTCATGCACGGGCAGTAGTAGCCACCCCGGCGGCAAGGCCCAACAAAGACTTATTAAGCACCAGCATAGAAGACTCAAGACTACCCGCAAGACCTTACCGGGAGGGCTGCAGAGCCTCCATGCGAGGCAAGGCCCCTGGCAAGGCAAGGCTCCGAGAAGCACCGCCAGCACACATGCCAGGTGTCGATTCACCTGGACGCGTGTTGTGGTGTCTATGTTGTAGGGAGATAAGCGGCGCCGATGGGACGGCCCCCGTCCCGTCCCACTAACGGACTGAGGCACCTGACGGTGCATTGAATGCTCTTGTCCTACTCCATCAGAGTTAGGTACGATAGCACTGTAGCACTATGCATCCCATGTGCACATTGTACACCACTGTTGGGATCCCCTTAGGTATAAAAGGAGGCCCAGGGCGTTAGAGAGGGGCTTCTTCAGGATTTTTAGACAGTTGGGCAGTTAGACAACCAGACAGCCCGACAATTAGACAACTGGAGGTTACCAAGCTCATGTAGCAGCCGTTCATGGCCCTCCTACAGCTAGAACCCTAGAACACGATCAATATAACCAAGCAGGAGTAGGGTTTTACGCACCCGTGCAGCCCGAACCTGGGTAAAAAACTCCTTGTGCGCTGCTTACCAGACCAGCTCTTTGTGTGAGTCTGCCCCTACCGAACTGAAAGGGATCCCCACGATCCCATAGGTGTTTGTTCCCAGGACATCTTTGGCGCTCCAGGGAGGGGTGCATGAGTGGTGCGAACCTGTTCTAGTAATCCGCGCCCTAGCTTGATCGTTGCCGTGGCCCCCAAGAAGAAGGGCGTGACAGCAGTTGGCCCATCCATGTCCCCCGTCCTTGTATCTGCGCGGACATGAGACGACGTAGATGCGGGTGGAGGAGGAGGAGGTGGAGGTTCAGAACTTCCGGGAAGATCCGGTGCCAAGTCCAAGCAAGCAGCGACGCTCGCCGTGGAAACGCCCATGGCGACGTTGGGAACCTCCACGCCCCTGGGTCTCAAGATGGAGCGGTACCGCCTGCGGGCGGTACGGCGAACTCCCGGGGTGGGAGAGTATCTTCCAGGGCACCCACGCCAACGCGCATGCCGTGACCTTCTCAGGACGCGCATGGAGAGCCGCGCCATGGCGCCCGCAGTTCTCAACGTCCCCACGGAAAAGCTCCTGCGCATCAATCCCAAGACACGCGGGACCAGCATGCTCACCAGCATGCAAGCAAGAGTGGCATGCCGACACGGGACCGTGGCGGTGCTCCTTCTAACACGGTTAGGAGTCAGAGAACCTCGCATTCCTCCCGCCGCTCGCTGCCATCCACGGCAGAGGAAGCAATGGCGCGAGCGCAGCTACGCCTGAACTTCCCTCCTGCTGTCGAGAAGCTCCATGAATGGAGAGCCACCATTCAGAGCCTCCTCATCCTCGCAGATAAGCTTTGGCCCACAGGGCCGCCTCAGGCCAGTGGTGAAGTGCCCAGAGTCGGCGCGAACTCGATGCACTCTCCTCCGTGACAGTATCGCCGGTCGCCAACCCGACGAACCGACGCTTATGATGGTGACTCAATGGCGTCGTCTGACCTACTGACACGCCGCGATTAGCATCATGTTCTTCGGGAAGGTGGTAAGGAAGATGCTTGAACCACGATCGAGCGGCGACGGGAAGCGTGCCTCCAGTCGGACAGGCGCGTGAGGCCCACTATAGACAAGTTCGCGCCGGGATACCCTGTTAGCCTACCTTACGCGGTGGGCTGTCCAGCGTTTACCCACGAGCTGATGCAAGTTCGGTGGCCCAACTCCCGCACGTTCAAACCAGAAGTCCCGGAGAAGTAGGACGGCAAGACCCATCCATCAGAGTTCCTAAGCGTCTACACCATTGCGGTGCAGGCTGCTGGGGGGCGCAATGACAAGATATTGGCCAACTACTTCCCATTGGTGCTTAAGCCCAACGTCAAGTCATGGCTGATGCACTTGATCGAGGGGTCCATCCCTTCCTGGGCGGACCTGTGTCACGGGTTCATTGGCGCGTTCACCGGAGGTCATCAAGCTTCTGGCCAGGAGAGCGATCTACACATTATACCCTAAAAGGAAGGCGAAACTCCGCGCAAGTACATCCAAAGATTCAGCCACATTCACCACAATATCCTAGACGTTCACCCTATCGCTGTTATCAGCGTGTTCCATCAGAACGCGCGCAACCGCAAGATGCGGGAAGAGCTGGCGATGAACAGAGTCAGGGACGTCGTCGAGCTTTATGCTTTGGCAAACAAGTGCGCTCGGGCTGAAGAAGGGAAAAGACTCCCCGGCGAAGATGTCGGTGCAGAGGTCGACTCTAAAGATGAGGATACTGCTCTCTTGGCAAAGAAGGGCCGGCGGCGGAACAAGAAGTGCAAGGGCAAGACTATTCTTGCCATCGGGGCATCCGGCAACCCCGGTGCCGCCAAGAAAGGAAAGGTCGATGACCCCAGCAACAATGTTGCCGGGTGCACCTCCTGCCCCGTCGTGGCGGCTGCGGCAAGCCAGAAGACTCCGGCAAGCAGTATTGCAAGATCCATCTCACCAAAGGCCATGACCTCCAAGACTGTCGGCAAGTTGAGCAGCTTGCCGAGAAGTAGAGAGCCGAATATGAGAGGCGAGACAAGGAGAAGGATCAGGATGGTGCTGAGGGGTCTGGCAAGAAGCATGTTGGCCGAGGAGGTCACCGCGCAAGCCCAAGCAGCAGAAGGACCGGCCCACCCGTGGCCGCGACAAGCAAGAAGAGGATGATGATGCCGAAGACAACAACGAATCCATTGTAAATGAGTTTCAGAAGGCTACAGAGATGATGTTCATAGAAGGAGGAGCCTCGTCGCATTCCTCTCACCGCCAACTTAAACAGTGGGCGCGTGAGGTTAATGTGGCAAAGCCCTCTATCGGCGCATAAAGACCTCTGAAATGGTCCAACACTTCTATCATCTTCGACGCCGAGGATAACCTTGATCACATAACTGCGGTCGGGTACTTGCTGTTGTTGGTCTCGCCAACAATCCACAACCTCAAGGTGACCAAGATGTTAGTCGATAGTGGGGCCAGCCTAAACCTGATCTCCCCAGTGTCATCCAAAGGCTACAAATTTCTGATGAAGATCTCGAGCCGATAGGCGCCTTCCAAGGGGTCAACTCAGGAAGAACTCAGCCGAGGGGCAAGATCACGCTGTGGGTGACGTTCGGCAGCGATATCAACTTCATAGCGGAGAAGGTCGTCTTTGATGTTGCCGAGATATCGTTGCCATACAACGGCATTCTTGATCGTCCGGCACTGGCCAAGTTCATGGCGGCCACCCACTTCGCTTACAACATGCTAAAGATGCCCGGACCAACGAGCGTCATTACCATCAACTCCGACAAGAAAAGCGCGCTTATCTGCGCCGACCAACTCTACCGAGGCACAGTCGTAGCACCTGCCACCAAGGCACTTGCTCCTGCCGCTGAAGCTCACAAGGGGAAGAAGATCGGTAGGGCCTTTGGCGCACAGTCCGGCAAGCGCACCTCTTCGGGGTGTTGCGCTACTATATGCGATGTGCCAGAGAGGTCCACCAACAAGAGAAAAAAGTCCAAGGTTGCCCTGCCAGAGACCAAGAAGGTGCTCGCCAAGGAGGATGGCACAGGGGGAACTGTCACCATAAGTTCCACCGTTGATGACAAATAGGAAAGCGCGCTCGTCGCCTTCCTGCGAGCGAATGTTGATGTGTTTGCATGGCAACCGTCTGATACCCATGGTGTTCCCAGAAAGGTGATTGAGCACCACCTTGCCATCTTCCCGCAAGCACATCCCATGAAGCAGAAGGTTCGAAAGCAAGCTTTGGAGTGGCAACAGTTTATGGCCGAAGAAATCAAGAAGTTGGAAGCGGCTGGCCTAGTCAGGGGAGTACTCCATCCTATGTGGGTGGCCAATCCAGTCGTAGTGCACAAGGCGAATGGGAAGTGGTGGCTATGCATTGACATCAACAAGGCCTTCCCCAAAGATCATTTTCCCTTGCCGCGCATCGACCAGATTGTGGACTCCATTGCCAGCTGTGACTTATTGTCTTTCCTTGACACCTATTCAGGATATCATCAGATTTTCATGGCCAAAGAAGACGAGGAGAAGACCACATTTATCACCCCATGTGGTACATATTGCTTTCTGTGTATGCCTTTCGGGTTCAAAAGTGCTGGTTCTACCTTTGCAAGAGCGGTCCAGATTGGTTTTGAGCCCCAACTACATAGAAATATGGAGGCTTATATGGATGACATAGTGGTCAAAACCAAGGATAAGGTCACACTCATATCAGACCTAGAAGAAACATTTGCAAATATGCGCAAGATCAACATGAAGCTCAATCCCGAGAAATGTGTGTTCGGCATCCCATCCGACAAGCTTCTCGGGTTCTTTGTGTCTCAACGAGGAATCGAAGCAAATCCCGACAAGATCAAAGCAATTGAGAAAATTGAGGCTCCAAGACGAGTTAAGGACGTGCGACGCCTTGTCGGCAGTGGTGCTGCTCTAAGTAGGTTCATCTCAAAATCTGCTGAGCGCGCCCTGCCCTTTTTCAAAATCTTGAAGAAGGCAGGTCCAATGAAATGGACTCTGGAGGCGGAGACGGCGATGCAGAATTTGAAGAGGTACCTTTCCTCTCCGCCAGTCCTAGTCACGCCAAAACCACAAGAGTCGTTGCTGTTGTGCCTAGCGGCAACGAATCAAGTGGTGAGTGTTGCACTAGTGGCTGAAAGAGAGGTTGATGAAGAAGCGGCAACAATGGCAAGACCGCCGTGCGACAAACCAGGACAGTCTCTGGCAGGGTCTGGTGCTGGCAAAAAAGGATCCGAGCAGTTGAAGGAGATAGTCCAAAAGAAGAGAGTGGTGCAGCGACCAGTCTATTTTGTCAGCTCCTTGTTGCAGGGGGCTAGATCAAGGTATTCTGGCCTGCAAAAGTTGCTCTTCGCCCTTCTTATGGCCTCGAGGAAGCTGCGCCATTACTTCCAAGCACATGAGATCACCGTTGTCACCCACTTCTCACTACAGCGGATATTGCGAAACCCAGAAGCCATCGGCAGGATTGTGGAGTGGGCCCTGGAACTATGAAGCTTTGGTCTTAAGTTTGAAATCACTTCGACCATTCAGAGAAGGGCCTTGGCGGAGTTCATTGCATAATTGACCCCAACGCCCAATGAAGAGATTCCAAAGTCAACTCTCCCCGGCAAGGAGACTTGTCGAGAATGGATCATATATTTTGATGGAGCTTTCTCGGTGCAAGGCGCTGGTGCCGGAGTGCTGCTTGTCGCGCCCACCGGAGAGCACCTGAGATATGTGGTCCAGATGCATTTTCCCTAGGAGAGATCAATGAACAACACTATTGAGTATGAAGGGCTGCTTGCCGGTCTCAGGATCGCAGCGGACCTTGGGATCAAGAAGCTTATTGTCAGGGGTGATTCTCATCTTGTCGTCAGGCAAGTGAACAAATATTACTAGAGCCCATTGATGGAAGCCTATGTAGATGAAGTGAGGAAGTTGGAAGAATGTTTTGACGGCCTGCAAATGGAGCACGTTCCACGTGCAGAGAACAGCGTTGCCGATGGCCTGTCAAAATGTGCCTCCCTTAAGTTACCTGTGGAACCAGGAACTTTCGTGCTCCAACTAACTCAACCCTCCGTGACGCCATCAACTGGACAAGAGAAGAGAAGAAAGTTAAGTTCCGGGAAGTATTTCCCAGCAAAGCTCCCCAAAGCCGCCGACGAGAAGGTTGCCAGACGGAACGGCAGGCTTGTCGATGAGTACTATGCTCCGGCAGGATCCCTGGCTCTTGCCGTAGAAGCATATACTCCCGCCGATCTTGGCGGGGCGTATCAGACTCCGGCAGGCTCTTGGGCCCTTGCTGTCGAGGCAAATGCCACCCCGGCAGAGGATACGCCTTTAGTCCTTGTTGTCAAGCCATAGGCTCCGGCATGGGCGCAACGCATTGTCCATTTCCTTCAGACAGGCGAACTCCCCGAGGAACAAGAGGAAGTAGAGAAAGTAGCCTGCCGGTCGCATATGTACTAGTTCGTAGACAACGTTCTATATAGAAAAAGACCGAATGGCGTGAAACTCAAGTGCATTTCTTAGGAGGATGGACTGGAGCTGCTGGCAAAGATACACGGAGGCATATGTGGTTCCCACATAGGATCAAGAGCACTTGCTGGAAAGGCATTCCGACAAGGTTTGTTCTGGCCCACTGCCCTCCAGGATGCAACTGCGTTAGTAATGAGTGTGAAGCATGCTAGTTTCATTTGAAGAAACTACACCAACCAGCTCAAGCCCTTCAAACAATCCCTCTCTCCTGGCCATTTTCAATCTGGGGGCTCGACATCTTGGGACTTTTTCCCCGCGCTGTCGGGGGCTTTGAGTACTTGTATGTTGCGATCGACAAGCAGAGAGGGCTAATGCTGAAGTGCTGGGAGGCCTCAAGATGAGAACTTTCGACAGGCTGCACAAGTGTGGAAGGCACTGGATTGATGAGTTGCCGATGGTTCTTTGGTCAATCAGGATGACACCAAATCGAGCTACCGGCCAGACACCCTTCTCCCTTGTCTATGGGGCAAAGGCAGTTCTCCCCATGGAACTCATATATGGGTCACCTCGAGTGCTCGCTTATGATGAGCTCGAGCAAGAGCAGTTACGGCAAGACGACGTGACGCTTCTTGAGGAAGACCGTCTTCAGGCTGTTGTGAGAGTTGCACGCTACCAGCAAGCTTTGTGCCGCTACCATAGCCGTAAGGTCAATGCCAGAAGTCTTGAGGAACACGACCTTGTTCTTCGGCGAGTTCAGTCCACCAAGAATCCAAACAAGTTGACGCCAAAGTGGGAAGGCCCTTATCGGGTAGTACGAGTCACTAGGCCCGGTGCAGTACGCCTAGAGACCGAGGATGGCATTCGAGTGAGCAACTCCTGGAATATCGAACATCTTTGAAAGTTCTACCCATGAGGCGCAGTTGCCGGGCCAGCCCTCGCAACCACCTTTTGTACAAGTCTTGCCAATGAAGCATGTAATCCTTGGTACAAAGACAGGCTCAGACCCTATGCATAGTTAAATAAAGATACGTGTTCTACAATTGTGAGAGACTGGCTTAATAGGAATGATAGACTACTCATATCAACAAGGAATTCCTTCTTTTCTGGGAGCTCACTCGAAAAGAACTCCAAAGTTAAGCATGCTTCGCTTGGAGCGATTCTAGGATGGGTGACCGACTGGGAAGTTGGTCCCGGGTGCGCACGAGTGAGGACAAAGTGCGCAAGAAAGACTAGTGTTGGTCTGTGGGGCCAGTCTAGATCCCGCCAGGCATAACAGGGTATTATAATTGGTATCAGAGCCGACCCTTGCAGTTACACGAACATGCATGGGTCAGGTACATGGGCATGTGGCGCACGGCGTGTGTGGCCCGTCGTGGCACACAGCATGGCACATGTGCTTGACTGGACGCGCATATGTGTGCCAAAAGGGAACGTTCCTGATGGGCCGACGAGGACGTCGGTTCCTTTGAGTGGGGGTGTATGTGAGAGCCTGGCTTAATAGGAATGATATACTACTCATATCAACAGGGAATTCCTTCTTTTCCGGGAGCCCACTCGAAAAGAACTCCAAAGTTAAGCATGCTTGGCTTGGAGTGATTCTAGGATGGGTGACCAACCGGGAAGTTGGTCCCGGGTGCGCATGAGTGAGGACAAAGTGCGCAGGAAAGACTAGTGTTGGTCTGTGGGGCCAGTCTAGATCTCACCAGGCGTAACGGGGTGTTACAACAATCCTATTTGATTCTCATGTTTAATAATGTGCATGTTTATCTGAAGTGTTGCATTGCACTGAATCACGGCAAGGACTAACGGACCGCCAAGGTTCCATATCCATATTTTCTCTTCTTTCTTTTTCTCAAAGGACAGAAGCATCCCTCTCGTGCAGCTTTGCCGGGGGGAATGATAGTATGGATACCTATGAGCGACATCCCAAAAAAACTTGCCAGAGGAAGCATGGCAACAAAAAGATAAGTTGCGAAAACCCCATGTGAATCCTTGTCGTAAAGTTATTTTCCTTGAGCAATTTTGACTTCTGTGTGGAAAACCTGCACACGCGGGAACCTTCTTGTGATTGGATGCACCCTCACTGCATTCGGGACCGCTCAATGTCTTAAGTGGCTTCGCCCGTGCTCCTTGTTTCATTTCAAGTCCGCTCAATGATCCAAGTGACATCGCTCGTGCCCTTATCCCGTTTTCGAGTAAGGCCGACGCCTTGAATAAGTCTTGCCGGTGGTGGCATCGCCAGCAGGCTGCTAAGGACCCGTTCCTGAAAGTGCTTGCGGTAGGGCTACACACGTCGGCAAGATTCTTCCAGAAAGGGCGTAGGGAAAATTCCATACACAAAATCAGTTTAACAAGAAAGATAACATAGCAATCATCCTAGGCATGAGCAGATAGCATCACATCGGCCTTGCCGAGACTCTAACACAAAATTAATTGTTCTTGGCATATGCAGCGACTAGGAGTGGGGCAACTAATCTCGGCGGTCGCCCTCAACCCGCTTGACCTGGCTTACCCACTCGACGATGGGCGCAACTAGTTCCTCGAGCGCGTGGACGTCCACACCCTTCGGCAAACGGTCAAGGACGTTGGCGAGGTTGAGGCTGGGATTCTTGTATGCCACCTTGACAAGCACCTTGAGGAGGACAACCTGGCTGAGCTTGCACGATTCATTGGCCAGGTGGGCCGCCCCGTCGGAATGGAGCTACTCAAGGGCCCTGAGTAGGCTGTCGAAGAACATGGTCACCTTGGCGCTCGTGGGGACCCTGTCATCAGGAGAATACGAGGGGCCCTCTAGACCCATGGCAAACAGTTGTTCAGCGAGTTTCTCCACAATGTCGACAAGCTTCTCGGTCCAGACTTCCACTCCACGCACATAGTCGTTGTGGGAGACGACGGTGCTCTCGACAAGCTATTTCTCATCGTGGAGCTCCTTGACCAGAGCCTTCTCCCGAGTCTTGGCGGCCTCGAGAGTCCTAGTCAGGGTGGCCAGCTTCAAGGTCATATCATTGATGGACTCATTGGCCACGGAGAGCTGCTTAGCCTTGTCAGAAATAGCGACTTGCGCCTCCATTAGACTGGCAATGGCTTTGTTCCGCTCAGCCTCGAGTGACGAGACCTTCACGCCTTGATCTTCAAGGGCCGCCTCCAGTTCCTTCATTCTTTTCTACAGTAAGCTTTTGGTGGTCTCGCAGCCTCGGCTGCATCAACGGCCTCCTTAAGCTTGTCGGCGTGGTCTGCTGTAGGGCTCCGAGTGCCTCCTTGTGCCCCCGCTCCAATGCCTGGGTCCACCGTGCGACGAGATCCTTGAGCTCCACTTCCTTGCCGCGGAGCTTGTCGACGATAGCCTTCTCGCAAGCGATGAGGTCTTCCTCTTGGGCGTCAAGCAAGATGTGGTGCTCCATCAAGCAAGCGTCCTCTGCGGCGGCCCAATGTTTGGCCTCCTCCTGCGCCTGTTCGGCGTCAGATTGCTGCATGTAGAGTTGGCTCCAGCCGCCACTCAGTTGTGACTGGCCAGTCTGCAGGTCCTTGGAGTCTTGGGCGTACCAATATTGGGTCTCCTCGATGCATTCCTGGAAACTGGCCTCGGCAGCTTCGATGACCGCAACCCTGGAGTCGAGTTTCTCCTTTCGGGCGCGATGAAGCGCCTGAAGCTTCCGGAAGCCATCGCCCATGGACTTGAGGAGCCGCTCCTCCTTGGATTTGTTGCCGGCGTTTGGCTCGTCAACAATGTCGAGCCCGGTGGAGACGACGGCCTCCTCAACAAGAACTCCCCCTTCGGATGGCGCCCAGTACTTGCCGTGGCTGGGATGTTGACGAACAAGTTGTCGCCGACCTTGAAGTATCTGCTTGACGAGAGAGCCTAGGACGGAGGCGGCCGGTCCTCGATGGATGCCTCCCCGGCAGCTGGGGGCTCAATGGTCGGCCTAGCACCTGGTGCTCCTGCGGCAGGGATGCCGTCAGTGCGAACACTGGCCTCCCCACTGGTCTTCTTGGCAGACTTCTTGGCGGCCTCCTCCATTTGCGCGGCTTTGGCTGCCTCGGCACTAGCGGCCTCGGCGGCGGAATTCTTGGCAGCCTCGGCAACAACGTTCTTACCGGCCTCAGCCTCGGCACTCTTAACGGCTTCTTCAGCGGCGGTCTTGTCAGCCTCGGCCGCAGCGTCCCTCGTTGTCACCTCGATGACAGAGGCGACGTCCGTTCCCTCCGCCATGGGAATGTCTGAAGACCAGGGAGGCGAACCAAGCAAAGCTAAGGAGGAAGTTCAAGAAGACAAAAAAGAAAGAAAGAAAGAAAAGGGGAATACCTTTGCCTACGACGATTACCGGCGGAGACCCGCCAGTGCCTGAGCTTGCCGGCCCTCCCTCATCGCGATAGAGCGTGCTAGAGGAAGTCCTGGCCAGAGAAAAATCCTTGGGTGGTGAATCTGGGGCGGTCGTCGGTTATTCTCCTTATCGCCGTCCTCCTCTTGCACGTCCGTTGAGGTCAACAGCAAAAATGCACACCCCAGCACCTGCTAGCGGGAAATAAGTAATGGACTCACGCTGGGGGCTCCGCCGAGGGCCAAGTCAGCGACTGTGACGTGGGCTAGTCTTCGGATTGGCGGTGGTCGCCCTTGGTGCACCTGAGGCGCTTGCCGACGACCCCTCAACCGTCAAAGTCTTCGCCCTCTTTGCGACCCGCTGTGCCAGCGTTTCCACGTCCCTGTGGAGAAAAACCAAGACAGATTAGGCAAGTAGGGAAAGAGAACCAATGATTGGGAAAATAAGGTAGGATCCTTACTCTTCTTCTTCCTCCCCTGAGCTAAGGGCAGAAAGGTCGAAGGCGACCTCTGCCGTGGAGCCTCTGGGAGGAGGTGGAGGGGTGCTCCTGGATCGCTTGGCCGTGGCAAGCATGGGTTGTTGGTGGATTTCACGTCGCCGCGCAGCCTTGTCGGTTGCCCCCTTGCCGGGGTCTGCGCTACTCGAAGAGGCTTGCCGAGCTGGGATCTCGGAGGCAGCGTTCCTAAGGACGCACCGTTTCCTTTGTAAGAGGGGCAGGACCTCCTCGAGTGGCTCCTCTTTGGATGCGTCTCCGGCAAGGTGGCCTGGGGCAGACGTGTCGCCTCGCTCCTCAGTGATCCCGCCCTGCCCGGCAAGATCCTCGCTCGGTGGTACTTCCCCTTCCCTGGCTTCGTATTCCAAGAAGCCGATGCTACTGGCCTCCTCGGCAAGCGTCACTTCTTTCGCCCTGCTGGTGATGTATGCCAGCTCCTCTTTGGTGGTGTCTTCGATAGGTTGTCGAAAAACTTTTGCGCCTCGTCCGCGGACGGCTCCATCTAGGTTGTGTCAAGTCTATGGGCATCGAGCACCGGCATCATGGCAATGATTCTAGCCAAGGGCAAGTTATTGCACATGGGGACTACGCCCGCTGGTAGCTCGATCGTCATGATGCTCCTGAACAACTTCTGGCAAAGGGCCCCTTGCTTCATGGTGGTCAGATTGTGGGTTAGCCCAGGGTGCAGCCTCATGATGTCTACCACATTCCTGAAATCCCAGGCCGGCCTCCCCTTGTTCTGCAAGGGGGCGATGTGCCGACGAAGGAAGTCAACGCCTATCATCTCCATGGAAAGGCCGGCGTCCCTGAGGCGGTCGATCCTGGTGTTCGCAGCCGTGAGCTTCTCATCCCAAGGGTTGAGGGTGCTCCAGTCCTTGCCGCGCACCATCTTGGTTTGCCGCGACATACAGAAGGACTGGGGCTTCTCCTCTCGGAGCCAGCACCACTTACCCCGCCACTCGTCCCATCTCTCGCAATAAGCCCCTTCAGGGTAGACCTCCTTGGTTCCTGGCCAAGGAATCCAAGTGATGGCGCCAGAAAGGGCTCTGCCTTGCTAGATGCAGGGGTGAAATAATGGTGGAAGAGAGCGGTGCTAGGGGTTAATCCGACAAAGTTTTCGCAGAGGTGTGTGAAAACCGCCATGGATGTCACAGCGTTCGGCGTAAAATCCAGGAGTTGGAAGCCGTAAGTAAGCATAAGGTCGATAAAGAAGTCCGAGTAAAGGGGGCAGAGCCCGCAGTAAAAGTAATCAGGAAAGAAAGGGCATTTGCTTGGACCTTCCCTGGAAGGACTCGGGCTCACGCAAGTGGCAGGGTGCCCAGCCATCGCCGTCGCCCACATCCACCGATACTGCCTCTTCAAGGCGGCCACACCGAGCCCCAGCAGGAAAATGACATGATCCCTCGGCATCTTCACCACCTTGTTCTCTGAGACAACCTGTATTTCCTTGCCCTTGCTGGCTTTGGGTGACATGGTGATGACAGGGATGGAGACCGAGGACAAACAGTGGGCGGGGGCGCTAACGGATGCAGGAGGCTCGGCCTTGGGCTTGAGGAGGAAGACAATAGTGGTTCTTAGATTAAGAAAGGCGAGAGGTAAATGGGCATCAGCTCTACAATCTCCTCTTTATGGGGAAGGTGCGGGGCGGTCTCTTTTTACCAAAAGCAAGATAATACAGAAACGTTCCGCAGGCGCACTGCTGTAACGGCCGCACCACACACGTACTCCACTACCCGCATTCAATGGGCATCATGGGGAAGCGCAGCGAGCGCAATGGTCACAACTACAAGGCCCTGCCACACATGCCTGTGCACTGGTTGGGCCTATCCCAATAGCGCATCGCGACGTGTATGGCACACGCCCGGGGCTCCTATCGGTGCACTAGAGTTTTTGGGCCATCTAGTGCACCTTTACTCGTGCACTGGCAATAGTAGCCGCCCCAGCGGCAAGGCCCAGCAAATACTTATCAAGCACCAGCACAGAAGACTCAAGACTACCAGCAAGACCTTGTCGCGAAGGTTGCAAAGCCTCGAGGCAAGGCAAGGCCGCTTGCAAGGCAAGGTCCCGGCAAGCACCACCAGCACATAGGCCAGGTGTCGATTCACCTGGACGCGTGTCGTGGCATTGACGTTGGAGGGAGCTAAGCGGCGCCAATGGGATGGGCCCCCGTCCCATCCCACTGACGGACTGAGGTGCCTAACGGTGCATTAAATGCTAATGCTCTTGTCCTACTCTGTCAGAGTTAGGTACGATAGCACTGTAGCACTTTGCATCTCGTGTGCACACTGTACGCCGCTGTTGGGATCCCCTTAGGTATAAAAGGAGGCCCAGGGCATTATAAAGGGGCTTCTTCAGGCTTTTTGGATAGTTGGGCAGTTAGACAACTGGACAGCCCGGCAGTTAGACAACTAGAGGTTACCAAGCTCATGTAGCAGCCATTCATGGCATTCCTGTAGCTGGAACCCTAGAACACGATCAAGATAACCAAGCAGGAGTAGGGTTTTACTCACCCGTGCAGCCCAAACCTAGGTAAAAAACTCCCTGTGCGCCGCTTACCAAACTGGCTCTTTGTGCGAGCCCGCCCCCTGCCAAACCGGAAGGGATCCCCACGATCCCATAGGTGTCCATTCCCACGACAATGTTCTTCATATAGAGAGTCTCCTATGTAGTCACATACAAATGCTAGTGGGAATTGCCTTTTCATATAATAAACTTGGCTTGTATATTATGATGACGGGCTTCCTCGAATGCCCGAGATCTTCATGAGCAAGCAAATTGGGTGCACATCCCTCTTAGCTCCAGTTGAGCTTTCATACACTTATAGCTCTAGTGCATCATTTGCATGGCAATCCCTACTCCTTGCATTGACATCTATCGATGAGCGTCCCCATAGCTCGTTGGTACGCCTAGTTGATGTGAGACTATCTTCTCCACTTTTTACCCCTTTGATATCTACCATCATACTCTGTTCCACCTATACTCTATATTCGATGGTTCACGCTCATGTATTGCATGAAGAATAAAAATTTGATGCATATTGAAAAAGTACGATCCAATAGCCTGACTTGGACACTGTGGTGCTTAACATTTGTACTGATGTGGTGAAGACGGAGTCATGCCATGATAATATAATAAGGTGAATGGAGGTAAACATTCTTTTAGGATCGTATACTTTGAAAAATCAATGATTATTTTCTTATACTTATAAATATTACTATGTGGTTGTTTGTTAATTCATCATTTCTCAATGAGCATACATACAAAAGATTACATAATGGGTAGCATGTCAAATAAAAAATTCTATTTTAACCATTTACCTACTTGAGGAAGAGCATGAATTAAGCTTGGGATGCTGATACATCTCCAATGTATCTATAATTTTATATTGTTCCATGCTAATACATTATCATTCTAGGATACGTTTTGGGCATTTGTTTACCAATTTAAAATATTTTTGAGGACTAACCTATTGACCTAGTGCCTAGTGCCACTTGTTGTTTTCTGCATGTTTTTTACTTTTCAGGTTACAGTACCAAACAAAGTCCAATTGCCACGAAATTTTTTGAAGATTTTTTTCTAGACCAAAAGAAGACCTAGAAGGCTTCGGGAGGAGGCTGGGAGAGCCATGAAGGGCCCACAAGCCAATGCCCTGATGGCTTGTGCCTCTCCCTTGTGCTTCCCGATGCCCCTCCCTGGCCTATAAATTCACATATATTCTAAAAACACTAGAAGCGCTCCTGAAACACTTTCTCCACCGCCGTAAGTCTCTTTGGCCATCTACACCTCCGTTCCGGCACCCTGTCGGAGGGGAGATCGATCACGGAGGGCATCGTAATCAACCTTGCTGCCCTCACCATGATGTGTGAGTAGTTAACCATGGACCTAGAAGGCTCTCTCTCTCCCTCTCTCTTGATCTTCAATACAATGTTCATCGCATCTTTGCCTTGATCTATCCGATGTAATCCCTTTTTATGGTGTGTTTGTTGGGATCCGATAAATTGGGAGTTTATGTTCATATTATTCATGAAAAGTATTTGAGTCAAATCTGAATACTAAGATTCTTATTTGCATGATCATCATAGATTCCTAATGCTCTTCGATCTATTGACATAGTTTGGCCAACTGTATTGATATTTCTTTGGTGGGAATGGTGCGTTGTAGTAGGTTCAACCTGGTGAGTTTCTATATCCTAGTGACAGCAAGGGACAAGTTGCGTCTTTGTATTACTGCTACTAAGGATAAAACGATGGGGTTTATTCATATTGATTGAGTTTACTTTGTCTACATATAATGTCATTGTTCTCCAAGCATTACTCTGTTTTACTGAATACTCTAGATGCATGTTGGATAGCGGTCAATGAGTAGAGTAATAGTAATAGGGGCACGCAGGAGTCGGCCTATTTTTTTATGGATGTGATGCCTATATAGGCATGATCATTGCCATGAATATCGCATAACTATCCGCTTTCCTATCAATTACCCAACAGTAATTTGTTTACCGACAGTATGCTTATTTTCATGAGAGATGTCGCTAGCGAAAACTATGGACCCCGGATCTATTCACCATATATTCATAATAGCTTCTATACCTTGCTGCCATTTACTTGCTTTTATTCTATTTTGAAATTTACAGTTATCTACACAACTCATTTGCTTGCAAATAACGAGATCAAGGGGATTGACAACCCTCTTGCCCGTGTTGGGTGCAAGTTGTTTGTTATTTTGTGTGTAGCCGTTGAAGATGGTTTAGGATTGATATTCCTGTTGGTTCGATAAACCTTGGTTTCATAACTGAGGGAAATACTTACCCACATTGTGCTGCAATAACTCGTTCCTCCATTGATATTACTATTTTCCTTCTTTAATTTGCTTTCTTCGAGAAAAACTAAAAACTCCAAAAATATTTTAGTGTGTGATACATCTCCATCGTATCTATAATTTTTGATTGTTTCATGCCAATATTCTACAACTTTCATATACTTTTGGCAACTTTTTATACTATTTTTGGGACAACATATTGAACCAGTGCCCAGTGCTAGTTCCTCTTTGTTGCATGTTTTTTCATAGAAAATCCATATCAAACGAAGTCCAAATGCGATAAAAAATTACGATTTTTTTTGGAATATATGTGATTCTTGGAAAAAAAGAATCAACGCGAGACAATACCCGAGGAGGTCACAAGCCTGCTAGGCGCGGCCGACACGCCTCGCCGCGCCCTGAAGGCTAGTGGTCACCTCTTAGGTCGGTTGGAGGTATCCTTTAGCCGCAAGAAACATATTTTTATAAGAAAAATCCCCTCAAAATTTCATCCCTACCGGAGTTACGGATCTCCGGATATTTAAGAACGGTGAAAGGCTAGAATCTGGGAGCACAGAAACAGAAGGAAACAAAGAGAGAGATCCAATCTCGGAGGGGCTCTCGCCCCTCCACTGACATGGAGGCCATGGACCAGAGGGTAAACGCTTCTCCCATCCAGGGGGAAGGTCAAGGAAGAAGAAGAAGGAGGGGGGTCTCTCCCCCTCTCTCGGTGGCACCGGAACGCTGGCGGGGCCATCATCGTGACGACAATCCACTCCAACAACTCCGTCATGTTCACCAACACCTCCATCACCTTCCCCCATCTATCTACAGAAGTCCACTCTCCCGCAACCCGCTGTACCCTCTACTTGAACATGGTGCTTTATGCTTCATATTATTATCCAATGATGTGTTGGCATCCTATGATGTCTGAGTAGATCTATTTTGTCCTATTGGTTGATTGATGATCATGATTGGTTTGAGTTGCATGTTTTGTTATTGGTGCTGTCCTATCATGCCCTCCATGTCGCGCAAGTGTGAGGGATCCTTGCTATAGGGTGTTGCAATGGGTTCATGATTTGCCTATGGTGGGTTACTTGGGTGACATAAGCATAAACCCGAGTAGGTGGGTTGTTGCATATGGGTGTAAAGAGGACTTGATACCTTATAATGCTATGGTTGGGTTTTACCTTAATGATCTTTTGTAGTTGCGGATGCTTGCTAGAGTTACAATCATAAGTGCATATGATCCAAGTAGAGAAAGTATGTTAGCTTATGCCTCTCCCTCATATAAAATTGCGATAATGATTACCGGTCTAGTTATCAATTGCCTAGGGACAATTCCACAACTCCTACCACCACTTTTCCACGCTCGTTCAAATAACTTAGTTGTTTATCCATCTTAGCAGCCCCTAGTTTTTATTTACATGCTCTTTATTATCTTGCAAACCTATCCTATCACACCTACAAAGTACTCCTAGTTTCATATGTGTTCTAGGTAAAACGAACGTTAAGCGTGCATAGAGTTGTATCGGTGGTCGATAGAACTTGAGGGAATATTTGTTCTACCTTTAGCTCCTCGTTGGTTCTGACACTCTTACTTATCGAGAAAGGGCTACAATTGATCCCCTACACTTGTGGGTTATCAATACCTTTTTCTGGCGCCGTTGCCGAGGAGCAATAGCGTGGGGTGAATATTCTCATGTGTGCTTGTTTGCTTTATCACTAAGTAATTCTTATTTTCTGTTTTAACTTGTTTTCTATCTTTAGATATGGGTAGGAAATGCAAAATACCAAAAAATTAGTTGTTGTTACTCCAAAAGTTGAGGAACTACTAGTGTTCCGTACCACCGAAGAATATTACTTGGGTCATCTTCCATCCACTTGTGCTCGTGCTGAAAACCCAACTAGTTTAGTTGAGGTAAAATTATTAAATGAGCATGCTCATTATGTGCGACACCGCATATCTCAAAAATGGAAACTCTTGTGGCATCAAATTAATACTTTGTGTTTCTATGCTTGGAATCTATGTGAAATTTACGATTTTACTTGTTGTTCTAAAGAAGCTAAAAAACACCTTCCCTACCAATGAAATATTATCCTCTTGTGCCAAGGAGGCCTATTGCTATAATGTTGTTGAACAAATTGAAGAATTTGTTGCTTTTAAGGGTTCCTATGAAAATGCTTCTTTCATTGAAAAGTATGATGCTACTCTTTATGAATCTGAATTTTTTTCCATACTTAAATATTGCTATGAAAAATATTCTTATAATTCTTATGTCAAAGAGTTTATTGAAATAATGTCCGTTGCTTTGGAAGAGACTAATATTTTGTAGGAATCTATGGAAGAAGAAATTCCTGACACTATGAGCTCATTAGATGAAAAGGATGAGGAGGAGAGCGAAGAACAAAAGGAGGAAGAGCGGATTAGCTACCCGTTCCCACCTTCTAATGAGAGTAACTCTTCAACTCATGCATTGTTTAATTTCCCTTCATTCTTATCGAAGGATGAATTCTATGTTGATTGCTATGATCCCTTGGATTCATTTGAAATATCCCTTTTGGATGAACTTGATGCTTGCTATGCTTGTGGCCATGATGCCAATATGAATGATGCTTATGGAGATGAACTTGCTATAGTTACTTATGTCAAGAATGAAATTGTTACTATTGCACCCACGCATGATAGTCCTATCATCTTTTTGAATTTTCCCAACTACACTATATAGGAGAAGTGCACTTATTAAGGATTATATAGATGGGTTGCCTTTTAATATTACACATGATGATTTTGATAGATATAATATGCACGTGCTTGCTGCTCCTACTTGCAATTATTATAAGAGAGGAACTACATCTCCACCTCTCTATGTTTCCAAATGATAAAATTGCAAGAAACTGCTTACGCTATGTATTGGCCTTTACTTTGTGTGCATGAACTGTTATTTTATGACATGACGATGCATAGGAAGAGAGTTAGACTTCGTTGTTGCATGATATATGTTACTTTGTGACCAATACTAAATTAAAAATCACTGTTAATTAAAATTGGCTTTGATATACCTTGGTATCCGGGTGGATGCATTACTTGAGCACTTTATTCCTAGCTTAATGGCTTTAAAGAAAGCGCTGCCAGGGAGACAACCCAGAAGTTTTAGAGAGTCATTTAATTATGTTGTGTCCTTTTATATAGTTTAAAAACAAAAAAAAGTGGAACCTAAATTTTTTTCAAAAAGAAAAGTGAAAGTGAGAGAGACGAGCATTGTGAAAGTGGGAGCTAGCCTTGAACTTTGTTCATGCCCATGGAAACTTTGCAAATACTGATTACATAAAATTTTGAAAAATAATAATTATCCCCTTGTATAAATCCATTGTATTATAAAAATAATGTGCCAAGATTTGCCTTTAGGATGATTAGATTGCTTTTTTGGTGTGTGCAGTGCAAAAACAGAAACTTTGGCTGTAGTGCGTGAATTTACATTTTTTACTGGAATGTCAAAATTTTCTGAAATTTTTACACAGTACAGGTATGCAATTTTTTTTATTTTTTCCTAAGTTTTCATAATTTGTAGAGTTACAGAAGTATGTTGAATGTTCATATTTCTACAGACTATCATGTTTAAGATAGATTCTGTTTTTGATGCATTGTTTTGCTCGTTTTGATGAAACTATCGATTGTATTGGTGGTATAAGCCATGGAAAAATTATAATACAGTAGCTAAAATACAAAAATAAAATATGAATTGGTTGGCAACAGTACATAAAGTTGTGGTTTGCTTTATTATACTAACGGATCTCACGAGGGTTTTGTTAAGTTTTGTGTGATTGAAGTTTTCAAGTTTTGGGTGAGATCACGATGGATAAAGGAATAAGGAGTGGAAAGAGACTAAGCTTGGGAATGCCCTAGGCACCCCAAGGTAATATTCAAGGACTCCCAAGAAACTAAGCTTGGGGATGCCCCGAAAGGCATCCCCTCTTTCCTCTAACAACCATCGGTAATTTTACTGGGAGCTATATTTTTATTCGCCACATGATATGCGTAAATCTTGGAGCGCCGTGCGCTTTTTATTTTTCTTTTAATAATGCAACATGCTGGTATGAGATAGTCCTTGGTCGATTTATAGAATGCTTCATGCACTTCACTTATATCTTTTGAGTATGGCTTTATAGAATGCTTCATGTGCTTCACTTATATCATTTGAAGCTTGGATTGCCTGTTTCTCTACTCATAGAAAACCGCCATTTGTAGAATGCTCTTTTGCTTTACTTATATTTTTTAGAGCATGGGCATATATTTTTTAGAAAATTTAAACTCTCATGCTTCACTTATATCTATTTACAGAGATAACATGAGTTGGTCATTCACATGGTTAGTCATAAATTCCTACATAAAACTTGTAGATCACTGAATATGATATGTTTGATTCCTTGCAATAGTTTTGCGATATGAAGATGGTAATATGAGAGTCATGCTAGTGAGTATTTGTGAATTGGAGAAATACATGTGTTGAAGTTCGTGATTCCCGTAGCATGCACGTATGGTGAACCGTTATGTCACGAAGTCGGAGCATGATTTGTTTAATGATTGTCAACCTTTGTGTGAGGGTCGGGAGCATGCGATGGTTAACTCCTACCAACCTCTCCCCTAGGGGCATGCATCTAACACTTTGCTTTGATGACTAATAGACTTTTGCAATAAGTATGTGAGTTCTTTATGACTAATGTGAGTCCATGGATTATACGCACTCTCACCCTTCCACCTTTGCTAGCCTGTATAGTACCGCGCAACTTTCGCCGGTGCATCAAACCCACCTTCCTCAATTTTCCTCAAAACAGCCACCATACCTACTTATTATGGCATTTCCATAGTCATTCCGAGATATATTGCCATGCAACTTCCACCGTTCCGTTTAGTATGACATGCACCATCATTTTCATATTCCTTTTCATGATTGTAAGACAACTTGCATGATGTTTTCATGGCTTGTCTATTTTTTGATGTCATTTGCAAGGCTAGATCATTGCACATCCCGGTATCCTACCGGAAGCATTCATATAGAGTCATATTTTTGTTCTAGGTATCGAGTTGTAAATAAATAAAAGTGTGATGATTTTCATTATTAGAGCATTGTCCCGTGTGAGAAAAGGATGATGGAAGATATGATTACCTCACAAGTTGGGAGAAGTCTCCGGAATTTACAAAAAATAAAAGAGGCCAGCGAAGCCCAAATAAAAAAGAGAGGCCAAAGATGCCCACCAAAAAAAAGAAAAAAAAGAAAAAATGAGACAAAAAATAAAAAATTAGAGAAAGAGAGAAGGGACATTGCTACTATATTTTTCCACACTTGTGCTTCAAAGTAGCACCATGATCTTCATGATAGAGAGTCTCCTATTTTGTCACTTTCATATAGCTAGTGGAATTTTCATCATTTGCACGACCACTGAGTTTTCTTTTTGAGCTTTCATACACTTATAGCTCTAGTGCACCCATTGCATGGCAATCCCTACTCACTCACATTAATATCTATTGATGAGCATCTCCATAACCCGTTGATACGCCTAGTTGATGTGAGACTATCTTCCACTAGTAGAAAACAGATGTTTTGTCCCAAGCATTAGTCCCGGTCTGGTTACTAGCGGGTACTAAAGACGGTATTAGTCCTGGTTCGTGCCGGCTCCAACGGCTAGGAGGAGGGCAACCTTTAGTACTAGCTCGTGAGCGATCTTTAGTACCGGTTTGTGTCACGAGCCGGTACTAAAGGGGACATGGCAGGCTTTTGATCAGACTTGGGCCCGGCGTGCACCTTTAGTACTAGGTGGTTACACGAACCAGTACTAAAGGGCAACCTTTAGTACCGGCTGGTGTCACCAGCCGGTACTAAAGACGTCCTACATATATGCTTCGTCCGCAGCCGATCGAAGGGGCTCTCATTTGTCTGTTTTCTCCCCTGTTCTTCTTCTTGATCGAAGCTCATCCTCCATTTTTCCAAGGATTTGTCAAGATTTAAAGGCACCCCATCTATCCAAGTGTTCATAAAGGTTAGCAATTTTGCTCCTTCATCTCTCATTGCTAATTAGCTTGTGCATGGTATGCTCAAAGATATGTGATTTGTGGGTTTTAGCTAGGTTTTGGAGGAGTGATATCATTATGTGGGAGTTTATTTGATTTATATGCAATTTGAGCTCAAATTAACTTGTTAGGTTGCATATGTGTAGGTGTGGTTTATTTGGTGCCTTCCCATCCCCGGCTGTCCTAACCACCGTCGATCGTCTGCGCCGTCTCGTCGCGGCACCGGCCACCTTGGTGAGCCTATTTTTATTCTTAAAACCTTTAAAAACATTATTTGTATGAGTTAGATAGCTGCGTGTATGATTTACTTACTTATATTATTGTTAGTTATTCTATAGTGTCATGGTTATGGTATCCGCCCACGTCGGCCCTCGTCCAATCTATGATTCAGATGTGGTATGTCGTTATCTTTTATAACTATTTCACACATCATCTAATGTCTATGACAATTAATTATGCCACCAAATTGACGTAGATGTTTTTATCTATAGGAAGTAGTTGAACCAAAAATTCCAACCGACTATGCAATTCTGCTCGAGAAATTAACACAAGCTGAAAAAGAAATTGAACATTTGAAAGAAAAATTGAAAAGAACTGAAGATGAGAATATGGGATTGGAGTTGCATGTCGCCGATATAGTCGATGGTCACAAGAAAAAGATGGCTGGAATGTGCTTGAAGCTTAGAAAGATTAGAAAATATGCCATTGATAAAGAGGCTTGGTATCATTATGATGTTGGCTCAATTATTACTTTAGTTGCGATTATGATCGCATTTGTTGTTGCATTTACATGTTTTAGATCATTGTATGTTGTTTTATGAGATGTATGTATGAACTATAAGTATCTATTATTTGAAGTAATAACATTTGGTCACTGCTAGCTCTACTTTTGGTTGTAATGTGATGATGAAGTTGTATTAATTTGGTCACTTCAAAGTTGTGTAGTGAACATGAGCCGACAATGGATGTACGATGACCGACTAAGTCCAGGGTTTCTTAATGGCCTGCATGATTTTATTTGTGTGGCTGAGGCAAACAAGCAGAATGGTTTCATGTGTTGTCCATGTCATGACTGTAAGAATGATAGGAATTACTCTACCACAGAAACCCTTCACTACCACCTGCTGAAGTCCGGTTTCATGTACGGCTATAGCTATTGGACCAAGCATGGAGAAAGAGGGGTTATAATGGAAGACAATGAAGAAGAAGAGAATGATGACAACTATCCTTTTGCTGATACAACAATGGGGGAAGCTGAAGAAGAGGCATCAATGGGGGAAGCTGAAGAAGAGGCATCAGATGAGCCCGCTGATGATTTGGGTTGGGTCATTGCTGATGCAAAGAGAAACTGCAAAAATGATAAGGAGAGGTTGAAGTTGAAATGCATGTTAGAGGATCACAAGAAATTATTGTATCCCAATTGTGAAGATGACCAGAAAAAGCTGGGTACCACGCTAGAATAGCTGCAATGGAAGGCAAAGAATGGTGTAACTCACAAGGGATTTCAAGAATTGCTGATAATGATAAAGAAGATGCTTCCAAAGGATAATGAATTGCCTCAAAGTACGTACGAAGCAAAGAAGCTTGTCTGCCCTCTAGGATTAGAGGTGCAGAAGATACATGCATGCCCTAATGGCTGCATCGTCTACCGCGGTGAGGAGTACGAGAATTTGGATGCATGCCCGGTATGCGGTGCACTGCGCTATAAGATCCCCCGCAATGACCCTGGTCATGTGGAGGGCGAATGCCACAGGAAGAGGGTTCCTGCCAAGGTGATGTGGTATGCTCCTATAATACCACAGTTGAAACGTTTGTTCCAAAACAAAGAGCATGCCAAGTTGTTGCGATGGCACAAAGAAGAACGTAAGAAAGACGGGATGTTGAGAGCACCTGCTAATGGGTCGTAGTGGAGAAAAATTGAGAGGGAGTTCGAGGACTTTGCAGCTGATGCAACAAACTTATGGATTGGTCTTAGTGCAGACGGCATGAATCCTTTTGGGGAGCAGAGCTCCAGACACAGCACCTGGCCCGTGACTCCATGTATCTACAACCTTCCTCCTTGGTTGTGCATGAAGCGAAAGTTCATTATGATGCCAGTGCTCATCCAAGGCCCTAAGCAACCCGGAAACAACATTGATGTCTACCTAAGGCCACTAGTTGATGACCTTCTACAGTTGTGAAAAAAACCAGGTGTACGTGTGTGGGATGCGCACACAGAGAAGGAAATTGACCTATGATCGTTGTTGTTTGTAACCATCAATGATTGGCCTGCTCTTAGTAACCTTTTAGGACATACAAACAAGGGATACAATGCATGCACGCACTGTTTAGATGATACTGAAACTATATATTTGGATAAATGTAAGAAGAATGTGTACCTGGGACATCGTCGATTTCTACCGATCAAGCATATCTTAAGAAAGCCAGGCAACCATTTCAAAGGTGAGCCAGA
Organism: Hordeum marinum; assembly: GCA_022496015.1. Classification (NCBI taxonomy): domain Eukaryota; kingdom Viridiplantae; phylum Streptophyta; class Magnoliopsida; order Poales; family Poaceae; genus Hordeum; species Hordeum marinum. The sequence continues at coordinate 214,199,636 of CM039678.1, forward strand.
TAACTGGAAGAAGCCTGGCCTCTGTACTGGTGAATATATATTTGATATGGTCAAGGATTTATAGGTAATCTTTGGAAAGGGTCCTCGCGGACAATCTGTTCTGAATGACGCAATGGACACGCACCCATGTGGAAGAAGAAATCTATATTTTGGGAACTTGAATATTGGAAAGCCCTAGAGGTCCGCAATGCAATCGACGTGATGCACGTGACGAAGAATCTTTGTGTGAACCTGCTAGGCTTCTTGGGCGTGTATGGAAAGACAAAAGATACACCGGAGGCACGGGAGGACAAGCAAAGAATTAACAAAAAAGACGGCATGCCTCCAAAGCAGTATCAAGGTCCTGCCAGCTACGCTCTTATGAAAGAAGAGAATAAAATCTTTTTTGAATGCCTGCTTAGTATCAAGGTCCCGTCTGGCTTCTCGTCGAATATAAAGGGAATAATAAATATGGCAGAGAAAAAATTTCAAAAATCTAAAGTCTCATGACTACCACGTGATTATGACGCAATTACTTCCGGTTGCACTTAGGGGGCTTCTAGCGGAAAATGTTTGATTAGCCATTGTGAGGCTATGCGCATTCCTCAATGCAATTTCTCAGAAGGTAATCGATCTAGAAATCCTACCAATGTTACAGAATGACCTGGTCCAATGTCTTGTCAGTTTCGAGTTGGTGTTCCCTCCATCCTTCTTCAATATTATGACGCACGTTCTAGTTCACCTAGTCGAAGAGATTAACATTCTGGGTCCTGTATTTCTACACAATATGTTCCCCTTCGAGAGGTTCATGGGAGTCTTAAAGAAATATGTTCATAACCGTGCTAGGCCAGAAGGAAGCATCACCAAGGGATATGGAACAGAGGAGGTTATTGAGTTTTGTGTTGACTTTGTTCCTGACATTAAGCCGATTGGTCTTCCTGAATCGCGGCATGAGGGGCGACTGGGTGGAAAAGGAACATTGGGAAAGAAAGAAGCAATAAATATGGACGGGCATTCTTTCACTCAAGAACACTACACGGTTCTACAAAATTCCACCTTGGTGACTCCATATATGGAGGAACACAAGGATATTGTACGGTCCAAGAAGCCGAAGCAGTATGACCCCTGGATTGAACGTAAACATATGGAAACTTTTGTCGGTTGGTTGCAAACAAAGCTCATAAATGACAATGATATTCCAGATGAACTGTACTGGTTGGTCAAGACACCAAGTTCGACTATAACGAGTTTCGAAGGGTACGAGATAAATGGGAATACATTTTACACGATCGCCCAAGATAAAAAGAGCACCAACCAAACCAGTGGTGTCCCCTATGATGCAACTAACTTTCAAGACACATATTATGGTTACATACATGAGATATGGGAACTTGACTATGGACCTGATCTTAAGGTCCCTTTGTTTCGGTGCAAATGGGTCAAATATACTGGAGGCAGGGTAAAGGTAGACCCATAGTATGGAATGACAACAGTGGATCTCAACAATCTAGGATACACAGACGACTCATTCGTCCTAGCCAATGATGTGGCTCGGGTTTTCTATGTGAAGGACATGTCTAGCAAACCGAGGAGAAAAAAAGATAAGGAAGCGAATACATCATACGATGAGCCAAAGCGCCACATAGTTCTTTCAGGGAAAAGAAACATTGGGGGAGTGGAGGACAAGACAGACATGTCAAAAGATTATGAAAAGTTTCATGAAATCCCTCCCTTTAGAGTGAAGACTGACCCAAGCATCATGTTAAATGATGAAGATTCTCCATGGTTACGGAGAAATCATAAGCAAGGGATAAACACGCAAAAAAAGTCTTACACCGCGAGATCCCCACTCTGGGATGTTACCGGCTTCACCGTCATCACTTTCTATGTGAAGGACATGCATGCATTTTCTAGCATGGTATCTTTGTAACAGTTTTTGCCGTAACCCTCTCAACTCTTTAGAATTTGCTATGTGGGTGAAATTATGATGTCATGCCAAGTTACAACCTTTTCAGAGTTCATTTGTATTGCTTTTCAAATTCAGGGTCATTTAGCTCAAAATAAATCATTAAATGCATGAAAAATATCAAATGAAATCAGAAAGGGTTGAAAATTGATGATGTGCCTTTGAATGGTGCATATTGAACACACACAAAATATGGAGTTAAAATAAGTTACTAAAAATGAAATCCCTTTGTAATAGATGAGTTTTCATCCGAAACCCTCATACTTCGAAAGAGATTGTCCAAATTGTACACGAAGTGCATGCAGTTTTTGCCATAACCCTCTCAACTCTTTAGAAGTTGCTATGTGGGTTAAATTATGATGTCATGCCAAGTTACAACCTTTTCAGAGTTCATTTGTACTGCTTTTCAAATTCAGGGTCATTTAGCTCAAAATAAATCATTAAATGCATGAAAAATATCAAATGAAGTCAGAAAGGGTTGAAAATTGATGATGTGCCTTTGAATGGTGCATATTGAACACACACAAAGTATGGAGTTAAAATATGTTATTAAAAATGAAATCCCTTTGTAATAGATGAGTTTTCGTCCGAAACCCTCATACTTCGAAAGAGATTGTCCAATTTATACACCAAGTGCATCCATTTTTTGCCATAACCCTCTCAACTCTTTAGAAGTTCCTATGTGGGTGAAATTATGATGTCATGCCAAGTTACAACCTTTTCAGAGTTCATTTGTACTGCTTTCCAAATTTAGGGTCATTTAGTTCAAAATAAATCATTAAATGCATGAAAAATATCAAATGAAGTCAGAAAGGGTTGAAAATTGATGATGTGCCTTTGAATGGTGCATATTGAACACACGAAAAGTATGGATTTAGAATAAGTTATTAAAAATGAAATCCCTTTGTAATAGATGAGTTTTCGTCCAAAACCCTCATACTTCAAAAGAGATTGTCCAATTCGTACACCAAGTGCATCCATTTTTTGCCGTAACCCTCTCAACTCTTTAGAAGTTGCTATGTGGGTGAAATTATGATGTCATGCCAAGTTACAACCTTTTCAGAGTTCATTTGTATTGCTTTTCAAATTTAGGGTCATTTAGATCAAAATAAATCATTAAATGCATGAAAAATATCAAATGAAGTCAGAAAGGGTTGAATTGATGATGTGCCTTTGAATGGTGCATATTGAACACACAAAAAGTATGGAGTTAAAATAAGTTATTAGAAATGAACTCCCTTTGTAATAGATGAGTTTTCGTCCGAAACCCTCATACTTCGAAAGAGATTGTCCAATTTGTACACGAAGTGCATCCAGTTTTTGTCGTAACCCTCTCAACTCTGTAGAAGTTGCTATGTGGGTGAAATTATGATGTCATGCCAAGTTACAACCTTTTCAGAGTTCATTTGTACTTCTTTTCAAATTTAGGGTCATTAGCTCAAAATAAATCATTAAATGCATGAAAAATATCAAATTAAGTGAGAAAGGGTTGAAAATTGATGATGTCCCTTTGAATGGTGCATATTGAACACACAAAAAGTATGGAGGTAAAATAAGTTATTAAAAATGAAATCCCTTTGCAATAGATGAGTTTTCGTCCGAAACCCTCATACTTCGAAAGAGATTGACCCATTTGTGCACGAAGTGCATCCAGATTTTGCCATAACCCTCTCAACTCTTTAGAAGTTGCTATGTGGGTGAAATTATGATTTCATGCCAAGTTACAACCTTTTCAGAGTTCATTTGTACTGCTTTTCAAACTTGAGATATGACATTTCAAATGCCATTTAATCAAATTGTCTTATACAACAGTTTAAGTTGTTTAAAGATGCATGCAAATGCCATAAACAGATTCTTTATATTTTTCTGATATTTTTTCATATATTATTTATTTCCATTGGAGTCATAGTTTTTTCTATGATTTTTTAAAGTTTAGGGTTTTTTCTGAAAATAATAACTAATAATGAATTAAAAAAACCTTTAGTACCGGTGCGAGCCACGAACCGGTACTAAAGGTCCACCGCCCCGCGCGTTTTTGGGGAGGACCTTTAGTACCGGTGCGTGGCTCGCACCGGTACTAAAGGGTCTTTAGTACCGGTGCGAGCCACGCACCGGTACTAAAGGCTTGCTAGGTATAAATACTATCTCCCTCGCCCCGGTGTGAGCCACACATAGGGAGAAGGTCATTCGCGTGCCGCCAGGCTGCCAGAATTTGCCATCGCCGCCACCCGCCGCCCCGACGCCGCCCGCAGCCCCGCCGTGATGCCTTGCGCCACCCCGACGCCGCCCGCAGCCCCGCCGGCCGCCCTCACCCCTGCTGCCGGCCGCCCCCACCCCTACCACCGCCGCCGTGAGTCTACCCTCTTTTTTTGTTTAGTTTAGGTTTTAGTTTAGGTTTAGTTTAGGTTTAATTTAGTTTAATTTACTTTAGATTTTGTTTAGTCTAGGTTTCGTTACGTTTAATTTAGTTTAGATTTTGTTTAGTTTAGGTTTAATTTAGTTTAGATTTATATTTTGTTTAGTTTAGGTTTAGTTTAGGTTTAATTTAGTTTAGATTTTGTTTAGTTTAGGCTTAATTTAGTTTAGGTTTAATTTAGTTTAGGTTTAGTTTAGTTTTAGGTTTAGTTTAGGCCCCCCTTGACCCCGACACGAGACCGCCCGACACCCTGACCCCGACACGACACCCCGACATGGCACCCTCGACCACGACACAACACCCCGACCCCGACATGACACCCCGACACCCCGACCCCGACACATCACCCCTATTTAGTTAGTTAATTAGTTAGGTTATCAGGTTAGTTTAGTTAGTTTAGTTAGTTAGGTTAGTTTAGTTAGTTAGTTAGGTAGGTCCTTAGGTTATTAGGGTATGTGTTAATTTTGTTAGATGCTAAGTGTTATTTAATTTTTTAGATGCTAAGTGTTAATTTTGCTAAGTTTTATTTAACTTCTTTTCATAATTAAGTGTTTCTTCTCGACGTCGATGATGCCGATCCCGCATACTCGTCGTCGAGTCGTCGAAGGAGGTCACTTGCTTGAGCCGAGGAGCCCTATCAGGGATTGGGCTCTGCCGGGCTGGTACTGGGAGGTGTTGCCTTCCGGGCGGCGCAACTTGGTGAGGAGCCAGCCCGTCGTCGACCCGGAGGTTCTATGGTGGCGGCCGCATGGGCCACGGACTTTTCGGAGGCTAGAGTGCCCCGCGGAGGTGGTACAGTACCATGTCAGCTCCAGGTTTGGCAGATGATGTCGAAGCTCTCACCCGAGAAACACTTTGTAGCACTTCAAGAGGAATTTGCGGCATTTCTTCTTCAACATGTCATTTATGTAAACGGAGAGCACTATTACTTACCGCCGCCTCAATAATGCCACCAAATCAGTAGTAGAAAACTAAGATTTTATCTAGTCCTGGCCGGGTTTTGGGCCTTAAGTTATAAGTCCAGAATATATATATGGATGTGTAATTCCATTTGTATATACATTGTGTATGAGATATTGTATATTATATTACATATATATATGTATATATATGTATATATATGTATATATATATATATATTATATACATATATATATACATATATATGCATCAACTTGTGTAATTAATGTTTACGGTATGTAGCACCGTAAAATAAATTTGAAATGAATGGAAAACACAATAAATAGAGAGGAAAACTAAAACCTAATTAAAAGCGAAAACAAAAACAGAACACTTAGTATCGGTTGGTATCACCAACTGGTACTAAAGGTCCTCCACCACCAGCCCACGCAGGCATCCACGTGGTGGGACTTTAGTACCGGTCCTTGGTCCAACTTGTACTAAAGGTCTGGACCTTTAGTCCCGACCCTTTAGTACCGGTTGGGGAACCGGTACTAAAGGCACATCCCGACCGGGACTACTGATCGACATTCTACTAGTGTTCTCCTTTTTCCTCATCACCTCCACCATACTCTATTCCACCTATAGTGCTATATCCATGGCTCACGCTCATGTATTGCGTGAGAGTTGAAAAGGTTTGAGAACATAAAAGTGTGAAACAATTGCTTGACTTGTTCATCGGGGTTGTGCATGATTTAGATACTTTGTGGGGAAGATGGAGCATAGCCAGACCATGTGATTTTGTAGGGATAACTTTCTAAGGCCCTGTTATTTCAAAAGGACATGATTGCCTTCTTGGTGTGCTCGAAGTATTACTGTTTTTATGTCAATATAGACTATTGCTTTGAATCACTCGTATCTTATTATTCATGCCATGATTAGATTATATGATCAAGATTATGCTAGGTAGCATTCCACATCAAATATTATATTTTTATCATTTACCAACTCGAGGACGAGCAGGAATTAAGCTTGGGGATGCGGATACGTCTCCATCATATCTATCATTTTTTATTGTTTCATGCCAATATTCTACAACTTTCATATACTTTTGACAACTTTTTATACTATTTTTGGGTCTAACATATTGATCTAGTGTCGAGTGCCAGTTCCTGTTTGTTGCATGTTTTTTGTTTCATAGAAAATCCATATCAAACGACGTCCAAACGCGATAAAAACTTACGGAGATTTTTTTGAATATATGTGATTTTTGGGAAAAAGAATCAACGCGAGACGATGCCCGAGGAGGTCACAAGCCTGCTAGGCGCGTCCCACACCTTGGCTGCGCCCTGAGGGCTTGTGGCCACCCCGTAGGTTGGTTGGATGTGTCCTTTGGCCGCCAGAAATATATTTTTATAAGGAAAATACCCTAAAAATTTTAGACCGATTGGAGTTACGGATCTCCAGATATTTAAGAAACTGTGAAAGGCGAGAATCTGGGAGCGCAGAAACAGAAGGAAACAGAGAAAGAGAGATCCAATCTCGGAGGGGCTCTTGCCCCTCTGCCGCCATGGAGCGGGGCTCCCTTCTCCCATCTAGGGGGAAGGTCAAGGAAGAATTAGAATAAGGAGCGGGGCTCCCTCCCCCTCTCTCCCGATGGCACTAGAACGCCGCTGGGGCCATCATCGTGATGGCGATCCGCTCCAACAACTCTGTCATCTTCACCAACACCTCCATCACCTCCCCCATCTATCTACAGCGGCCCACTGTCTCGCAACCCGCTATACCCTCTACTTGAACATGGTGCTTTATGCTTCATATTATTATCCAATGATGTGTTGCCATCCTATGATGTCTGAGTAGATCTATTTTCTCCTAATGGTTGATTGATGATCATGATTGGTTTGAGTTGCATGTTTTTTTATTGGTGCTATCCTGTGCTGCCCTCCATGTCGCACAAGCATGAGGGATCCTTGTTATAGGGTTTTGCAATGTGTTCACGATTTGCCTATGGTGGGTTGCTTGAGTGATAGAAGCATAAACTCGAGTAGGTGGGTTGTTGCATATGGGAGTAAAGAGGACTTGATACCTTATAATATTATGGTTGGGTTTTACCTTAATGATCTTTAGTAGTTGTGGATGCTTGCTAGAGTTCCAATCATAAGTGCATATGATCCAAGTAGAGAAAGTATGTTAGCTTATGCCTCTCCCTCATATAAAATTGTGATAATGATTACCGGTCTAGTTATCGATTGCTTGGGGACAATTCCACAACTCCTACCACCACTTTTCCACACTCGTTAAACTAACTTAGTTTTTTCTCTATATTAGCAGCCCCTAGTTTTTGTTTACGTGATCTTTATTATCTTGCAAACCTATCCTATCACACCAACAAAGTACTTCTAGTTTCATACGTGTTCTAGATAAAGCGAACGTTAAGCGTGCATAGAGTTGTATCGGTGGTCCATAGAACTTGAGGGAATATTTGTTCTACCTTTAGCTCCTCGTTGGTTCGACACTCTTACTTATCGAGAAAGGCTACAATTGATCCCCTACACTTGTGGGTTATTAGTGTGTTTCTTTGAAATTCTCTTCCTTTTATTGAGTCATACCAAGGAGAAGACCATGATGAAAATGTTGAGTGGCTCTCATTTGCACTACTATTTATCTAACAAAGAGTCCATTTTATTTTGTCTTCTCCTCTTGAATAAAATGCTTGCAGATTCCATCTTAGTCCACGACACTCTTGCACTAGTATTATTTTCATACCATTTTGTCGTGCAAGTGAAAGGCAATAATGGCGATATTTGATGAAGTGACTATGGCACAGAGAAGCGGGTATGAACTCAACTTGTTTTTGTTTTTGTAAATATGTGTAACCTAGTATCCATGATTTAGCATATTATGACCAAACATGTTTGCAATAAAAATTAGAGATTATAGTTGTTGATGCCATGCTTATGTAGCTAGGAGTGGATAATGATTTATCTTGGATGTCAACATACATTAAAATGGTTGTGTTGTAGTATGATGATATGGTATCCTCCTCTGAATGTTTCAAGTGGCTTGACTTGGCACATGTTCATGCATGTAGTTGAATCAAAACCAACATAGCCTTCACGATATTTATGTTCATGGTGTCCATATCCTGCTCATGATAGCATTCAATGTTTATTAGTCATGATGCATGTTCATGACCATTTTCGCTCTCTACCTGGCCACTTCTCAACCTATTTGCTAGCCTTCACCTGTACTAAGCGGGAATACTGCCTGTGCATCAAAATCCTTAAACCAAAGTTATTCCAAATGAGTCCACTATATCCACCTATATGCGGTATTACACTGCCGTTCCAAGTAAATTTGCATGTGCCATGTCTAAAATTTCAAATAAACACCTGTTTTGTGTGCCTGGACCGCTCATGGAGTGACACGCGATGGTCAGTATCTTCCATATTAAGTGTGTTATTCTCATGATGAGTGTTTATTCACTCGTCCTTACACAAGAGGGGCGGTAATTGGGATACCCAGTCCTGAAATCAAAAATTGCAAATAATTAAATAAAACTCCCCCAGGAATGTTGTTGGTATGGATGGTATCAGTGGTTTCGGCTAGCCGTGGAGGGTGTTTGTGTGGTGGAGGGGGAGTAAATCTTTACTTTTACTGCTTGGGAACCTCCGCTAATGTGTTTAACATGGAAGATATTAATAACTCTTGGTCGCAACGGTGATAGGAAGGGTGCACCTCCCAAACTTATAATTATCTCTGATTTAGGCTTTGAGCTCTGGCACCTCTGCAAATCCCTGCTTCCTTGTATGGAGGGACTATCTATATACTTTTAGGTTGAGTCATCACCTTCTCAAATAAGCACCAGATCTGAGAGCACTATTGTCATCCTCATGCATTGTGTATAGTTAATATTGGATGCATCATGACTGGATCTTTTCTACCATGAATTACTATGTTTAGTCGCTGCTTGAACTTTGGAGGTGCTCTGCATTTATATTTTGCGGTCTCAAAAAGGGCTAGCAAGATACCACTGTTGTCATATTATATCATGATTGTTTTGACAAAGTGTTTGCATGTGTGGTATTTTATTATTTCTCACTAGTTGCTTATGTTATTGATATGAGCTAATATAATTTTTAAGAGTTATTGTTGACATGGTTAGTCATAATCTTTGCTGAAAACCTGGGTGCTACTTAAGCATATGTATGTAAACAAGAACAAAAGAGTTCGTAAAAGTTTTTCTTTATCACTTTCAGTTTGTCAACTGAATTGCTTGAGGACAAGAAATGGTTTAATCTTGGGGGATTTGATACACCTCTGTTGTTTCTACTTTTCCTAATGCTTTTACTCTTGTTTTGGACTCTAATTTGCATGTTTTGAATGAAACTAACCTGGACTAATGATGTTTTCAGCAGAACTACCATGGTGTTGTTTTTGTGCAAAAATAAAAGTTCTCCGAATTGGACGGATTTTTTTGGAGATTCATTTCAGAATAAATAAATAGTACTTGAGCCAAGAACCTCCAGACGGGGTGCCCTGGCTGGGCACGATACACCAGGGCGCGCCATCCCCCCTAGGCGCGCCCTGGTGGGTTGTGCTCACCTCATGGCCCTGCTGACCCTAATTCCGGCACTATAAATTCCTATTTCCGGAGAAAAAAATAGGAGAGGAAGTTTTATCGCGTTTCACGAGACGGAGCTACCGCCACCTCATCTTCTTCATTTGGAGGCCAGATCTGGAACCCGTTTGGGGGCTCCGGAGTGGGGAATCTTTGGTCTTCGTCATCATCAACCCTCGTTCATCGCCAATTCCACGATACTGCCCATCAGGAGTGAGTAATTCCTTTGTAGGCTTGCTGGTCGCTGAGGAGTTGGATGAGATTCATCATGTAATCGAGTTAGTTTTGTTAGGGCTGGATCCCTATTATCCACTATGTTCTGAGATTGATGTTGCTATGACTTTGCCATGCTTAATGCTTGTCACTAGGGCCCGAGTGCCATCATTTCAGATCTAAACTGTTTATGTTATCACCATTATGTCTATGTTCTTGATCCGATCTTGCTAGTCATATGCACCTATTATGTGTTAACCCGAAGGTGACAATAGTTGGGATACTTTCCGGTGATGACTGTAGTTTGAGGAGTTCATGTATTCTCTATGTGTTAATGCTTTGTTCCTGTTCTTTATTAAAAGGAGGCCTTAATATCCCTTAGTTTCCTTATGGACCCCGCTGCCACGGGAGGGTAGGACAAAATATGTCATGCAAGTTCTTTTCCATAAGCACGTATGACTATTTATGGAATACATGCCTACATTATATTTATGAACTAGAGCTAGTTCTATGTCGCCCTGGGTTATGACTGTTATATGATGAATATCATCCAACGAATACACTGATCCAGTGCCTACGAGTTTTCCACATATTGTTCTTGCTAAGTTACTATTGCTATTGTCACTGTTACACTTGCTACAAAACCATTGCTATCACTATTACCGTTACTGCTACTATTACCACTGCTATCAAACTCTCATATTACTGTGCTACTGATCACTTGTTGCAGATATTAAATTTCCAGGTGTGGTTGAATTGACAACTCAACTGCTAATACTTGCATATATTCTTTGGCTCCCCTTGTGTCGAATCTATAAATTTGGGTTAAATACTCTACCCTCAAAAACTGTTGCAATCCCCTATACTTGTGGGTTATCCTGGGTCTTCAAAAACCATATAGGCAAGTGTCTGGTGCCGTGTGTAAGGAGTCGGACCCCCCCGAGCGGTACTACGACTACTGCCAGTGGTACTACTGCCCTCACATAGGCAGTAGTAGTAGCGAGCCACTACTGCTGCTCTGGAGGCACAGGTCATCAGACACCAGACAAGGGAGTGTATGGTGCCTCGTGTTAGTTGCTAGGGTCATCCAGTGGTATTACCGTAGAACCAAGCGGTACTACCACTCTAGTCAGTTGTACTACCGCCTGGACAGTTCTGAGGCAACCAAGGGCACAGGGCAGAGCTCTAGTTGCTGAGAAAGGATGGGTGCAAGTGTATGTGTTGATTCCACCCAACCTTTCCAAATGTAGACCCCCTCTTGATACTGAAGATTTTCCTATGACTCGGGTCTACCAACACTAAATCATTAGAAAATAACCGTCTTCTCTTTTATCAACCGGAGGGGGAAATAAACGTCTCGTGCCACCTAGTAATGTGTGAAAGCTTAATGCACATAGTTAGTCCAGAAATGCATTGTCGTCAATCACCAAGACCACTAGGGTATAAATATGCCCTTACATTCTCCCCTTTTGGTGGATTGATGACAACACGAGATTTGCACGAAGGATAATATAGTAAGTAAAAACAAACCCCATACTCTAGAAAATATAGAGGGGCTCCACCTAGATGTGTGCACTATTCTTAGATATGATTTTGGAATGCAAAGTGCACACACTAGGATCAACACGCCCCCTATATTTTATAGACCGACAACTAATTGCAATAATAGATATAAGAGTGAAGTATGATTGCAAGACAAGATATGTGAGTAAAGGTAAATGGCACATGATAAGGATGGGTCACATTATATATACAACATTAAAGGATAATAGTAGGGTAGCATATGTCTCAGACCATACGACTTGGTCTTAAGAATCTCACAAACACGAACCAAGCAAAGCAAATGATAAAAGAGTTCATGAGCGAATAAACACCAACAGCTAAAACACACACTTGTAACTCGGCAAATCCCCTACACTCCCCCCTTTGGCAGCAAGACACCAAAAGGGAAGATAGAACTAAGACGACTCAAGGTGGTAGCAACTCGTAGACCCATTGTCAATATTCTTCAGACTTGGAGCTGTAGCTGGTGGTGTCAGGTGGAGCGAAAGTGCTAGGCGGAGCAGACGAACCAGGCCTAGCATCGTCAGAATCCCACTCACAGTGATGAGAAATCCAAACATCCTCATCTATGATGGAGTCCTCAGATCCACTTCGAATCTCCATACCAACGTGCATGCCCAAAGCCTGATGACAGCTCCTTGCCTCCTTGTCTGCCACATGAGCCTTGTAATGACCATGATCCTGTATGTAGAAAAGCTTCATCATCTCCTCCTTGAGCTTCTTAGACGAAGATGGTTCAGTAGTAGAGAGCATAGAACGAGTAGCAGCACCACCATGGACCACAAAGTCATCATCCTCGTCATCTCCATCCTCATCCTCAACATCATCATCAGGCAAGTCAGCCTCGGGAGCAAGATAGTTTGCCCACTTGTTCTTCTGGCAGAGCTGCACAACCTTATGAGAAACCAACTCATTGCGCTCAAAGTTGATGCCTGGATAGGTCTTAGCCCAAGTGCTCTCAAGAAGAAGCATCAAGTATGGGCCATAATAGGAACCTTGCAGTCGGCGACAATAGAGAGTAGTTCAGACCACATAATGTGAGAAACATCCATAGCTGGCACCTCAACAGGCCCCTTCAACTTCTTAGAAAAAAGCAACATATCCACCAGGTAGGAGTGCACCATGTCCAAGTTTCCAACATGAGGGAAGAAAGTGTTTCGAAAGATGTGGTGCATAATATCAAGGAACGACTACATCACATGAGTAACTTTGTCAGTGGTGGAGGATACCTTCTCAGGGGAGTAGGGCTAGGGATGGCGCTTGTGAGTGGTTTGAGTTTCCTTTTGGGGGGAAATCCGACTGGGCCATGGATCCCCCTATCCTCAATGTGTAGCAGGTCCATGAAATCATTCCATGCAACAGTCAGCTTCCTCCAATTGGTCATCCATGTCAAAGTCTGGGCATCATCACTATCAAAGTGAACGGTAGCATAAAACACAACTACCATCTCAGCATCAAAGTCCTTGTTCAACTCCATAAGATGGGTGATTCCAAGCTTCTGACAGAGCTCAATATCCTCTCCAAAGTATTTGACATTCTTTTCCAAGAACTGCATATCAATAGACTTGACATTCGACACATAGAGGTTTTCCTTATGCACTAGCACCTCATTGTAGATACACAATTGCTGCCTAGTCCAGAAGGGACGGATGCGAATAGTAGATTCTTGAGGAGTGACATGTGGATCTTGACAACGAAGTTCCAAGAACTCTTTGCCAGGTATATTATCCAGGGATGTCTGTGACTTCTTGGTAGCGGACTTCTTTGGCTGCTACTTAAGAGGTGCATTGGGGTTGATAGAACTGTCCTCCTGTGAGGTGCGAGGGTGCTTAGAGACACCCTCACGGCTGGGGTTCTTCCGACGCTCCTGGTGAGCAGAACTACTACCACCTGAAGCCCAAAAACACCAAGTAAGGAGAAACAAGGGCATTTGGCAGCACCAGCGGTAGTACCGCTGACGTGGGAGGTAGTACCGCTTGGTAATATCGCTCAGGGGAGCGGTAGTACCGCACGGGAGAAAACCACGGGGGAATGTACAACCATTAGTCAGATCTGGTACTACCGGTGATGTCAAATGCGCATATTATTCACTAGAATTTCAGAACTACTCCCTAGCCATCTTCCACAATAATCTCATGCCTCCATTTGACTACAAATCGACAAAAGCAACACGTATTCTCCATGACCTAGATTCAAAAGAATAGAATCATATGAGAGAGAAACGGGGACAATAGTGGCGTCCATGGAAAGAGGAGAGGGTGGGGATAGATTCCATCGGTTGGAATCGCGGAAGAATGGCCGGAAACAGAGGTCCGACAACGGCCTCTGTGGCCTTGGAGGCACCCACAGAGAGAGATCCACGAGAGAGAGAGAGAGAGGGGATGAATAGGTATGGGGAAGTGGAAACTTCCCCTACCCCACCCCATAACCCTTCGTCGGAACTCAGAGGTGGTAGTACCGCCTGGGTTGGGAAATAGTATCGCCCTGGTGCTACAGCGCGACAAAAGTTCCGGTAGAGCCGCTTAGTACTACCGCCTTTGCCTGCGGTAGTACCGCTCTTAGTGACCACAAGGCAGAATAAGAAGTTGCAAAGGGGTGGCTTATACTAGTTTTGAAGAGTTTGGAGACACTAATACTAGCAAATGGTATATACCACTCCAAGTATAGGGAAAACAAATGGCTAATGTGAAAGATTTGGTCGATTTATGCATAATAAGGGGAGGGAGAGTTCATTGATAGAACAACACTCCCCCTATGTCCGTGCCGGCATCTAAGCAAGACACTATGATGAGTGTGGTTGGGTGTGCAAACTTTCAATCCACATTGCTTGAATCAATGATATTTAGCTCATGCCTTAACTTGCGAAATTGTGCTTCATCCAATGGCTCCATGAAGATGTCAACAAGTTTTTCATTAGTATTTAGATGAATAAGATCAATCTCCCCGCGCTTGATATGCTCCCGGATGAAGTGATGACAAATCTCAATATGTTTCGTCTTGCAATGTTGAACCATGTTGCTGGAGATCTTGATTGTACTTTCATTGTCACAATAGAGAGGTTCTTTGTCACAAGTGACACCATAATCATTTCAAGTTTGCCTCATCCAAAGAATTCATGCGCAACAGCTTGCGGCAGCTACATATTCGGCCTCAGTGGACGAGACAGAAACACAATTTTGTTTCCTTGAAGAACAACTTACAAAAGAGCGACCAAGAAATTAGCAACCCCCAAAAGTTGACTTCCTCTCCACATGGTCTCCCGGCCAATCCGAGTCCGAATATCCTATGAGATCAAATGAATCGCCTTTGGGGTACGATAAGCCAAAGTTTGGGGTATGTGCCAAATATCTAAAGATTTGCTTGACCGCCACAAAGTGGCTTTCCATAGGTGGGGTATGTACCATAAGCGTGCACAAATTCCCACACTTAACATATTATCCGGCCTACATGCACGAAGATAAAGCAAGGATCCAACCATGGAGCGGTATACCTTTTGATCCATGACTTTACCATTGGGATCACTGTCAAGATAGAATTTGAGAGGCATAGGAGTGTTGTCCTTGGCAGGATTGAGCTCATCCATCTTGAATCTTTTGAGCATGTCTTGAGTATTTTTAGCTTGTTTGATGAAGGTTCCTTGATGTTGTTGCTTGACATCGAATCCAAGGAAGAACTTCAACTCTCCCATCATAGAGATCTCAAACTCTTTGTTCATTAGTTCGGCAAACTCATCATTGAAAGATTTGGTAGGAGAACCAAATATAATATCATCAACATATAGTTGGCATATGAACACGTTCCTGTTAACCCTCTTCGTGAAAAGAGTGGGATCAATTTTCCCAATTTCAAACGCACGGTCTTGCAACATCTCGGGAAGGTGGTCATACCACACACACGTGGGGCTTGTTTAAGGCCATAGAGAGCCTTATCGACAAGTATACATGAATGGGGAACTTGGGATCCTCAAACCCTAGGGGTTGCTTGACATATACCAACTCCTTGAGTGGACCATTAAGAAATGCACTCTTCACTTCCATTTGATAAAATTTAAAATCATGATGAGAACCATATGCAAGCAACAAGCGAATAGATTCAAGACGTGTGATAGGAGCAAAGGTTTCACCATAGTCGATACCCTCAACTTGGGAGTAGCCTTGTGTCACCAATCTTGCCTTGTTGCGAATGACGACACCGTTTTCATCTTGCTTGTTCTTGAAGATCCATTTGGTTCCAATGACATTGTGGTTCTCCTTTGGTCTTGGCACCAGCCGCCACACTTTATTGCACTCGAAGTTGTTGAGTTCATCGTGCATGGATTCAAGCCATTCCGTGTCCTCGAGCGCTTATTGTACCTTAAGGGGTTCAATGCAAGAAACAAATGCATGATGTGCATAAAAGTTTGTTAATTGATTACGAGTGGTTACCCCTCTATTCAAGCTGCCGTAGACATTCTCCAAAACATGTTGTTTACGTTCAAGCTTGGCAGCTATCTTGGTGTCTCGTCTTTCTAAGATCTCCTCCATGGAAGGTTGTGGAGCACCGTTTTGGGATGGTGGAGGAGTATCATCTTGATAACCTTGAGCGTCTTCATGAGCTTTCTCTTCATCTTGAACATGATCTTCATCTTGAGCTTGCTTGGGGGTGTGACTTGACCTTGGGCATCACTTGGTGTATCACCAATATCATGAGCTTGATCTTTCCCATGATCTTGTTCACTTGATTGAGGGCCTTCACTTTGTTCTTCGGAAGAGCGTGTGTCTTGGGTTGGTGATGGTTCTACTTGAGTGGGACATTGTCCTTCTCCTTCGGCCACAATGGGTTCCTCAACGGGTAGTGTCGGTGTTCTGGGAATGGGGGTACCCAGAATTGCCAGCCTGTGGCCCACGGGGCGGCCCACTCTGGTGGCCGGTGTGGATCGGGACAGCCTGACTCAAGACAAGGCCCTCGTAAGGGCCTA
Source organism: Hordeum marinum (assembly GCA_022496015.1). Lineage (NCBI taxonomy): Eukaryota > Viridiplantae > Streptophyta > Magnoliopsida > Poales > Poaceae > Hordeum > Hordeum marinum. The sequence continues at coordinate 214,216,254 of CM039678.1, forward strand.
AGTTCGTGATGGAGGCATCATCGAGACTAGAAAAGGACGGGCCTCCTTAGGCTCCATCCGGAGCGGCGGAGATCTCTATGCAATGCCTGGCCTCAGGAGGACAGGGATGATGCAAGGCAAGACAGGCAGGCGCCAGCGCGCCAGGCGGAAAATTTCCGTTTTGGTGCAAAGGGGGGTGAGGACAGACGTGGGTTCCCAAAGCGTCCCCCAAAGGTTTCCATTCCAGTGCAACATGAAGATGACCATGAGGCCAGTGGGAAGGATGTCATTCCCGAGCCCACCTCTGCATCACCAATAGCTCCTTTGAAGGCGCAGACCACCTTTCGTCAGGATAAGGATGTACTTCTGTCCCTCTTTGAATTTGGCCATTGTGGGATCCCTTCCTGCCATTGCGATAAGGGAAGAGGACCTGGGGCACTATAAACAGAGGATAAGCTGCATCGTAGAGAGGGACGACACAACAGAGAGGCAACCGAAGAGAGGCAATACCACCGGAGCCCTCTCGCGAGGTAAAGCACCACTATACTAGTTCATCCACAAACCTCCTCGTGAGGCAATCCACCAAAGAAGGAGTAGAGTATTACGCTCCGTAGTGGCCCGAACCTGGGTAAATCATAGTGTGCATCTGCTTTCTCGTCTTCGTGCGAGTTCGTCGTAGAATTCATCAAGGAGCGAGGTAGGTAGGGCAAGGCTGCAGGGGATCTTCACACACACCCCTGTGTTCGAACTTCTAGGGGTTTTGTGGAGCCCGAAATACGACATTTGGTGCACCAGGTAGGGGATGTGTCAGAACCCACGCACAAACCTCGCCTAGCCTCCACTCGCCGCACTCATGGCAAAAGGACGTCGAGCCCATACTGAGCGGCGGGCTGCTCGCGTGGCGCAGGCGGCGCCGGCGGGCCTCGGCACCCTGCGTCGTTCTACCTCCCCGTCGGAAGGCACCATCACTAGTCAGGCACTCAACAGGTGTGTGACAGCCCTGTTGCCCCTGCCTTTTATGGTCGTGTAACCTGTGTGGGCCCATGTGTCATGTAATGAATGAAGTGAGTTTGCTTCTTGTCATTCCATCTCATCATCATGCATCATGTCATCTCATCATCATGCATAATATATTGTGGTGTGCTTCATGTGTTCTTGTTGAGAGGTGTGAGTGGCTCTTGAGTGATTGTTGATGTGTGCCTGTGTGGGCATCAACTTTTCCCCTCTCCCTTATTTCAAACAAAAACCTATACCTTTTATTCCCATTGTCATTCTTCATTAGAATTATCTTGCTAATAAAATCTGTTAAAAATGTTCAAGTTGTTGGTAATATTATTTTGAACTTGTGTGTGTTGCTCTCTGTGATGTTTGGACTTTAGGCTCATGGGGTTTTAAATAACATAGGTGTTGTTTTCATAAAAGTATTGAAATTGCTTGCGTTAAAAACCCACTTGTTATTTTATTAAATAGGTCACATTTCCTTTTTAGGCAAAAGTATTTTGTTTGATCAAAAACCCCTTTTCTTTTTATCTCAGGGTTTTCTTGTTCTTATCTTTTTATTAATAGGACTTCCTCTGTTTTTATTTTTGTTTGCAAGAGAGAGTGTAGCTGGGCCTTTGTTCCCCCGCGCGGCCCAGCCCAGGTAGCGAGACGGCTACCTGCTCCCTTCGTCCTCCGTCGGTGCAGCACGCTCGTCAGAGTGTGCACATAGGCGTTGCCGTCAGGGGCTCACGGACGCCGAGGCCGGCGTCGTTTCGCCCCCCCCCCTTATAAGGGCACGGATGCCTAGGGTTTACCCTTCTCCCTCCTCGCCGACGCCGTTTATTCCTCCTCCTTATTCTCCCTTGTTCATCTTCTTTCTCCTGGGTTCAGAGTGAGAGAGGTAAGTTCAGAGGTGTTGCCGGTCTTCCTCGCCGTCGTTGTCGTCGCCCCGGTGGCCCTCGTCGCTGGTGGAGATGGCGTGCGGCTTCTCGGTGCTGTCCGCGCTCCATTCCGTGCGCTAGGGGGTGAGGAGCACCTCCCCATAGCGCCGCTTTGCATCGCCGTCGTCCGTGAGGAAGAAAGGACGTCGCCGGCGTCTTCTTCCTCTTCGTCCCGCCATCGTCCGCGTCCCCGCGCCTCCGAGAAGTCCTTGGTGAGCAGCCCGTTGTTGCAGCCCTCTCTTCCCCTGCGTAGGCCAGTGCTCATCACCGTTGTGTTCGTCGTCGTCGGCCGGAAAGGCGTGGCCCTGAGGTCGCCTCCATCCTCCTCATCGCGAGATGAGCAGGGGAATGGAAACCCTGTTGATCCTTGCTCCTCTTCTGCTAGTTCGCGTTGCCGGAGGGCCCGTGTAGTCGCCGGAGTCATCGTCGCTGTTTGCTATCGCCGGAGTGTTCAGTTCTGTTTCGTCAGGCTATTTGCTCACCCTGTTAGTACTAGTAGCGCCCCCCCTCCTTCCTATCGAGATCCGAATTCAGTAGAAACCGGCTCGGGGAAATGACCGCAAGGTCGCGGGTTCGATCCCGGCTTCTCCCCTTTTTGCTCCTTTTTTCCATTGGCTGGGTCTAGTGTTGTGTGTGGCAGGATCCCGTGCGGACACAAACGGATCCCATGTGGCTGTGCAGATGTCGTGTGTGTGTGTGTGTGTGTGTGTGTGGATCTGGTGTGGTGCCAGACCCAGGTGAGTGTGTGTGTGCATTGTTGTGTGTGTGTGTGACAAGTGGACCCAGGCCTCACTTGTCATACACTAGGGGGCCCTGGTGAGCATGCCAGGTGGGCCCCCTCCTATTAGTTTTAATTTTATTCTTTTTGTTTGTGTATTGTTTGTGTTATATGTAGATATTTCCTTTTCTAGTATAATTGCTAAACCTGGATATGTGCATTTTTGAACATGAGCATATTAGGTAAGTTTTCACTTATAGGAATGTTGGGTTTTTACTATCAAATATTTTGTCATGATGATCCATGTAAACCTAGGAGTATGATATATGATTTTGGGGTAGAATCACCCAAGGAATCCATTGGTGTGACTTGTTTGGTCATTTGAGCAAGTTTGACAAAATGTCATTTTGTCTCAAAGTGCCATTTTGTCATTTTTCTTATATTTAATCCATGCATGCTATGATATTTTTGCCAACATGAATATGGTAGTCTTTGATGAGTAGAATACCATGGTATTTATTTTTGTCATATTAAACTTGCATGTAAGTGGGAACCATGCTCTAAAGTAGCTACTAAAATGTTGTTGTTTTCAAATATGCTAAATATTTCTAAGTCTGAGAATCTGTTAATATTTCTATGCCATGAAGAGTGGATGCTACCAAGTGATATGTTGAGAATTAGCTCAAGCTCAGTGCTAGTGTTTTGTAGTAGATGTTGTCCTCTACCATCCTGTTAGTTTTCATGCCATGAGGTGGTCTCTATCACCATTAGTTTCTGATGTCAACTTGCTATCAGCTTAACTCAAATTCCAGAAAACTGTTATTTTCACGAAGTCCCTAAAATTTGTTTCATCATGCCAACTTGTGAGCTTCATGCTTATTGATGTGTGCCTCCATTCCAGATTGTGTAGTTGGATAATTTGATAAGCATGCTATGCAGTTTCTGTCAATGCCTTGTTTGTAGTTGGAGACTTCCTTTAGATCTAGTTATCGGTTGTGAAAGTTGCTATGTTGCTGTTTTGTGGCAGATTGTTTCCTTTAGTGTTTTGTGACTTGTGGGAGCTATACTCCATCGAATTTCTTGATATTTGTCTCCATTGTGGTTGCTTGTTCATTCCCTATCCAGTGGCTACCTTGGAATTCCAAGGAATAGCCCATGGCCTTCTTTGTCTTGTGTTTTGCCTTCGTAACTTGTCGTGAGCATAGCATGAGAACTGTACCTCCGTTTCTTACGTTCTATATATGCATTTGTATCGATTTTGCATGAAGCATCCATAAATGCCATGATCATGCATGTTTAAACAACTTAACATGAGGTTATGTCCAGAATGGTAAATAACCAAACTATTGCATGTGAAACATGACTAGTTTAGGATTGCCATGTTAAATTCTTCAAAAGAATCATGCATCATCTTGTTTGTGCATTGCACTTTGGTTGGATGTTTATTATTGCTGTTTCTCTTGGGTATACGCAAGTGTTGAAACTCAGTACGAGGATCTAGGAGAGTACCACTACGAGGACCCCGCTCTTTGTCCCTCTGAAGAACCAACACGCAAGATGATCGTTCCCGGATCCCGACACTATTTTTGCTTTGCTAGATGTCTCGCTCTTATAGTTACTTACATGTTACCTACCACTTGAATGTCAAGCCTCCTACATTGCCATGATAGCCTCTAACCCCTCCACATCCTAGCAAACCTTTTTTGGCTAAGTTACCGCTGCTCAGCCCCTCTTATAGCGTTCTTAGCTGCAGGTGCGGGTTGTGTCCATTAGATACCATGGATTTGGCATATCACAATATTATCTGCTATTTAATTTAATGCACATATATATCTTGGTATGGTGGAAGGCTTGGCCTTTTTCTCGGTGTTTTGTTCCACTTTTACCGCCATAGTTTCTTGTTACCGGTGTTATGTTTGCATACTTTGCGCTCCTAACATGCTTGGGGTTGTTATGGGGACCCCCTTGATTATTCGGTTGAGATTAAAACTTATCTCGCAAGACCCAACATTGGTACTATTTTCTTAAACAACTTAATAAAATTTGGATAGGGCTTTGCAACCCCGTGGATAATTAATCAACCCCCATGCCAGTGCTCCTCATGAGTGTTGGTCCAAACTAGAGCACTGTGCGGGGCCAACCCGGGGCAACTCAGGAGATTTCTATTAGGCCTCTGTATGCGTAGCTTATCTGTCGTGTCCTGAGAACGAGATACGCGGCTGTTATCGGGTTCGTTGACACGTCGGGTGGTCTTGCTGGACTTGTTTTACCTTTATCGAGTGGCTTGCGTGTGGAACTCTGACTTTCTTCAGGCTATCTCGAGGTGCTGCAATTTGTAGCGACCCGACCTGAAAGGTCAAATCTCCGGTGTTTCCGTACCATCCCAAGATCATGCTAGTACACACACGGTACATCAATGTATATATCAAAGGGAAATCATACAACATTATATTAATCGTAATCTCATATCGAGTCCTTTATTACAATAAATATTACAATAAAGTGGCTGAAGGCCAACTCATGAGAATATCTAAATCTTGCGGAAGCATCGATGGTAGATGAGTCCATCTGACTCCAAGGGCATCTCACCGAGCGTAGAACGTGTCCTCACTCCTGGTCGAAAAAGTACTCTGCAACATGATACGTTGCAGCCGTGTAGGTCAGCATATGGAATATGCCGGCAGTCACAAGGGAGGGGTGAAAGATAATCATCTAATCTATATGCATATATGGCAGGTGGGGTAATAAGTTTTTGCGTAAAACCAATTTTTCCTACATCAAGAGAGGGCTAAGCAAAATTATTACTAAGTTGGTTGATTAATGAGATGGTTCCACCAACCAATTCTCATACCCAAGTTATTAATACCCACATCATCATATTAATTGTGTTGAGAAATCCGGAAGTTTCAGTTCCTTTGGCTCAAGTCGTCCATGACCGTGGACACGGCTAATCGATTAGGTTTGAGTACTCTGCAGAGTTTTGCACACGTTCCCCACAAGATTTGGTCACCTCCATTTGATTTCTCGCACTTCAGGGTATTTGAGAAACGGATGACCAAAACATGGTCTTCCAAAGGGTTTCCCTGCGACTCTATCGGTGCCCATCCTTCCCTACCGTTCTTCTACATCTCGTAGCACCGCCTGTCCAGGATCACCACGATATCCAACCAAGCCAGAGCCCATAATGACTTGTGGTTGTGCAGGTAAGCCTTGGGTCTTGAAGCATCCATCCATCTCTTTGTGCCTGGGTTGACCTTTCCGCGTGAATACTGGCCATCTCCAGCAACACCTAGGCAAATCCACTGGTTTCTCTAGGGTGCCGTTCAACCTTCATCCACCTAGAGGTAAGTTGAAAACTCAGAGTCTTGAAGTCTTGATCATTATGTAGGTCTTGTAATTAATCTCACAACTCTCATGAATCACACAACCAACCCCGTCTACTAGTAGCATAGCAAACTGTAAAACAAAGTTTCCCGGGGCCAATGTGTCAAGGGTTGAGGGGGTACCTACCACATGATACTACAACAGTAACCAAGTTTCCAATTACCTACTTTGCATGCAATGGGGGGGGGGGATGGTAGAACTAATGCAATAAAACATGATCAAAGTGACTTGCCTGATTGATGATCTTCGTACGTGAGTGACTCTAGGTAACAAGCTTCGCACTTCGGATAATCTAACGAAGCAAACAAGAGCACTCAATAAGCATACAACAAAAATATTTTAACTCACAAACATCAACAATGAACTAGTAAACAATCAAGACAAATCAAATGCACAAATCACAAGCAAGAAAAACACACTATGTTTTGTTTTCTAAAAGATGATTGAGTAAATCACTACTAACATAACAAAACTATTTTGTAATAACAAAACAATAGTTGACAGCAAGAAAACAATAAAATATTTTATTAATAACAGAATTAAATTCATTAAAGTTTTGTTGAGAAAACTTTAGTAAAGTTTTTAAAAGTTTTGATAAACACTATTAGATGAGGTAACTATAGTTTTACTAACAAGGAGTAAAACAAAACTTATTATTTATTAATAAAACATTTTATTAACAGAAAAAGAATTTACTAAAAACTCTTCTTAGAAAGCAGAATTTAATTATATAAAACTTTGTTAAAATAATCTATTACTAAACTAGTTGGTTTTAATCAAATTACACCTAGTTGAAAAATTAGTAGAGATTCCTATAACAATAAAGAAATAAACTAAGCAATTTTATATTTTTATTAACAGTAAGTAAAATACTTAATGTTTAAGCAACAGAACCTACTAAACAAATTAAAACTAAATCTAATTTAAACTAACTAAAACTAAATTAACTAAACTATACTAATTACTAGGCAGAATCTGTTTATAGCTAAAACACTAGACAAATACATCCTAAAAATTCTCAAACTAAGCAATCTGATAGTCCTAACTAATACCAAGCAGTAGCAAAAAGATTAATATCAAAATCTATTTTTAAACTCTAGTTATTCAGATTTGAGTGATTTGAGAAAATTTGATTCAATTCAAATTTATAGTTCAAATTTAAAATCTAAAACTACACGGTGAAACTACATGAAATATATGAGCTAATGCAAAAAGAATCAACTGAAAACACTAAACAAATTAAAAGATATAAGCAAAACAAAATTTGAAAAGTTTGTGTTAACTGAAACAAAAAAATTAAAAAAACACTACCGACCGGTCAGTGCTACGTGGCAGGTGGTGATTGGCTAGGCTAGGGCGCGCGGGGGCGTTACGAACGGTCGGCCGAACCGAAGAGAAAAATGGTTCCGGACTTAACCCGTTCTAATCCTAGGAGTTGATTGCGGATCTAACGGTCCAGGAAGGGGCAGGGGCTCACAGCGGCGGTCGCGGAAGGTCGCCGGCGACGTTGGCGGCGGCCGGTGGTCGATGATGTCGTCGGAGGTGGCTTTGGTGGTCGAAGGAGACAGCAGAAGGGTCCAGACGATAGCGGAGGTCCTCTGGTGCTAATTGGTGGTGTCGGAGAGGCGCTGGGACGACCGAGGCGACGAGTACGCGCGGGGAGAGCTCCGATGGGGTCCGAACTCCGGCGAGGCTCGGCTGCGGCATTCTGGCGAGGGAGAGTGAGGGGTTCAGGGGGGGATGGTGCACGGAGCTGCCCGCTCTTATATAGGGCCGGAGAGGGGGTCCGGGAAAAGAAAGGGGCGCGGATCCCGGCGAGGAGGAGCGTCGACGGCGGGGGCGCGTGCGGGATGAAGGGGATGACCGTGTTGAATGAGTGGTCGGTCGGGTGGCACCAGGGTGTCAACAAGAGGGGGAGCAGGGCAGAGCTGTCGGTTGGCCGCTAATTAAGCGATTCGGCATTAAATGAGGTGGGCCGGCCCGATCCGTTTTAATTGCTTTCCTTTTTCAAATAATCAGCGCATTAAAAAACCTTTAATGCAAATAATTTAGTTCCAAATATAGGAGTATTATGTATCAAAATTATCAGAATAAAAAATACCATTTAATGAACATTTTTATTGTGTTATTTGAATAATTTTAAAAAAAAATATTTTCAGAAATGGCCTATTTGCTTTTAAATCCTTTTGCAAATATTTTCAAAACAACCCCTGGTTTTTATTGTTCAAATAAATCACCAATTAGGTCCTGGTGTGGAGTGTCATGTTCCTCCTCTCTTATTTGAATTTTTACTAAGAATTTCAAATAGGTGAAAGAAACACATTGAAAATAGAAAGGGACTTTCAGAAAGTCAGAAGAAGCATTTCTACAATTCCATACATTCAAGCAATGATGATGATGGATGCATAGCTATATTCCAAAATGAAATTTTGGGATATTACAAACCTACCCACCTTAAGATGAATCTCGCCCTCGAGATTCGGGTTGGCTAGAAAATAGGTGCGGGTGGTCTCTACGAAGATCTTCTTCACGTTCCCAGGTGGCTTGTTCCTCGGTGTGGTGACTCCACAAAACCTTACAGAACTTGATGATCCTGCTGCGGGTAACTGTGTTGGCAGTCTCGAGGATTCTGACAGGCTTCTCCTCGTAGGTCAGATCACTGTCAAGTTGTATGGCCTCTAGGGTCACGGTGTCTCTCAAAGGAATGTCACCCATCTCAGCATGGCATTTCTTCAGATGGGACACATGGAACACATCATGAACTCCGGACAATCCTTCCAGCAATTCCAACTTTTATGCAACTTCGCCTCTACGTTCAAGAATTTTGTAGGGGCCTATGAATCTGGGTGCTAACTTTCCTTTAACACCAAACCTCTTGATCCCTCAAAGCGGGGACACACGAACATAAGCTCGGTCTCCCACTTCATACGTCACTTCCTTACGTTTGCTGTCAGCATAACTCTTCTGTCGAGATTTAGCTATCTTGAGTCTGTCACGAATCAACTTGACTTCCTCTTCAGAATCTCGGATAAGGTCGGGACCAAAAAGTTGTCGGTCTCCAACACCATCCCACGACAATGGTGTTCTGCACCTCCTTCCGTATAAAGCTTCGAAAGGGGCCATCTTCAGACTGGTCTGATAACTGTTGTTGTATGAGAATTCTGTGTAAGGTAAGTTGTCATCACAACTAGATCCATAATCTAGCGCACAAGCTCTCAACATGTCTTCCAGAATCTGGTTGACTCTCTCAGTCTGTCCATCGGTCTACGGATGAAAAGCTGTACTGAACTCCAGTCTCGTACCCAAAGTTTCATGTAACTGATGCCAAAACTTTGAGGTAAATTGTGTTCCTCAATCTGACACGATACTCCTCAGAACTCCATGCAGACACACGATCCTGGTCATGTATATCTTGGCTAGCTTAGCACTGGTATAGGTGGTTTTCACTGGAATGAAATGAGCCACCTTTGTCAAGCGATCGACCACTACCCAGATGGAATCATAACCTGAACAGGTCCTGGGTAGTCCTATGATGAAGTCCATACCAAGCTTTTCCCATTTCCACTCGGGTATCGGCAAAGGTTGGAGTAACCCTGCTTGTTTCTAATGTTCCGCTTTTACTCGCTGACAAACATCACATATTGCAACATGTTCAGCAATATCCTTCTTCATAACTGTCCACCAATAACTGTCCTTTAAATCCAGATACATCTTGGTGTTGCTTGGGTGTATCGAGTAAGGGGAATCGTGGGCTTCTTGAAGTATCAACTTCCTGAGCTCTGGGTCATTGGGCACATAGATTCGGTTCTCAAACCACAGAGTTCCTTGTTCATCCTCACGAAAACCTTTAGCTTTATCATCTTTCATTCTCTGTTTAATCTTAGCTATCTCCTTGTCCATCTTCTGAGCTTCGCGAATTCTTTCGGTCAAGGTGGACTGGATTTCTAGTGTGGCAACATATCCGCTTGGAACTATCTCTAGCCTGAGCTCTCTGAGATCATCGGCTAACTCTTGGGGTAATCCTCCCGCTGTGCGTGTGTTTACATAAGTTTTCCGACTCAAGGCATCTGCTACCACATTTGCCTTACATGGATGGTAGTGTAATCTCATGTCATAGTCCTTGATTAACTCTAACCATCTCCTCTGTCTGAGGTTCAACTCCTTCTGCGTGAAGATATATTTCAGGCTCTTATGGTCGGTGTAAACATCACAACTATTTCCGATAAGGAAATGTCTCCAGGTCTTGAGTGCGTGCACTACGGCTGCTAGTTCCAAATCATGGGTGGCATAATTCAACCCATGAGGTCGTAGTTGTCTGGATGCATAAGCTACAACCTTTCCATCTTGCATGAGTACTCCTCCAAGTCCTTGACGTGAAGCATCACAATAAACTTGGAAGTCCTTCCGAATATTGGGCAAAATCAACACTGGGGCTGTGACCAAACGTTTCTTCAACTCCTGGAAACTGGCTTCACATTCCTCAGTTCAAATATACCTAGACTCTTTCTTCAACAACTCCGTCATGGGCTTGGCAATCTTTGAGAAATTCTCAATGAATCTCCGGTAATATCCGGCTAGTCCGAGGGAACTGCGGATCTCCTTAACTAAGGTGGGTGACTTCCACTCGGTGACGACTTCAACCTTAGCGGGGTCTATGGCTATTCCTTCTCCAGAAATAATATGTCCAAGGAATCCAACTTCCGTCAGCCAAAATTCACATTTGCTGAACTTGGCATATGATTGATGCTCTCTCAGCTTCTCCAGAACTAAATGCAAATGTTCCTTGTGTTCTTCCTCGTTCTTGGAGAATATCAAAATGTCATCGATGAACACCATGACAAACTTGTCCAAATATTCCATAAACACTTTGTTCATCAAATTCATGAAGTAGGCAGGAGCATTAGTCAAACCGAAGGACATGACTGTATACTCGTATAAGACATACCTAGTGGTGAAAGCTGTTTTGGGTATATCCTGTTCACGAATCTTCAGTTGGTGATACCCTGATCGAAGATCAATCTTGGAGAATACTTTGGCGCCTACTAGCTGATCAAACAAGTCATTAATCATCGGCAGAGGGTACTTGTTCTTGATAGTCACCTCGTTCAAGGCACGATAATCGACTACCATTCTCAAGGTTTTATCCTTCTTCTCCACCAAAAGAACTGGGGCTCCCCAAGGTGAAGAACTTGGGCAAATATAACCCTTGTCCAATAACTCCTTAATTTGCTTCTTGATTTCCACTACATCATTTGTGGGCATCCGATAGGGTCTCTTGGAAATTGGGGCTGTCCCTGGTTGTAGCTCTATTAGGAACTCAATCTCCTGATCTGGTGGCATGCCTGGCAATTCCTCCGGGAATACATCCGAAAAGTCTTTTACCACAGGTACTTCCTCCTGAACAACTCTTGTGAGGGAATTTAACCGAGCACTCATACATGTGCGTCGGGATACATACTTAATCCTCTTGTTCTCCGGGGTGGTGAGTGAAACAGACTTGCTGGGGCAATCAAGATTTCCTTCATACTTGGTCATCCAATCCATGCCTAGGATTACATCCAATCCCTCGGATTCTAAGACGATGACGTCGGTGGGAAAAACATGGTTTCCTATATTGAGCTTCAAGGCATGGCATCCTATCCCTGCCATCATCATACCTCTTGGGGAACTGACCTTAATGGGCTGACTAAGGGTTTTGGTGGGCAACCCATATTTTTTCACAACTATCCTTGATATGAATGAATGAGTTGCACCGGAATCAAAAAGTAGTGTAACAGGACGTGAATGCAATAAAAACCTACCAACCACAGTCTCGGGTTGATCATAGACTTCTTCCACGTCGAGGTGGTTCACCTGGGCACGAGGAAACGGATTTGGCTTCTTGGCTATGGAGTTATCGTTTCCATTTCCCTGCTTGCTCTCGGGGCATTCAGCAGCATAGTGCCCTATCTTCTGGCACTTAAAACAGGTGATGTGGCTCAGATCCTTTTGAGTAGGAGCGTGACGATGCTGGTTGTTGTTCCCATTCCCATTGTTAGTCTTGAAGTTGCCATGGTTGGGACGGGCATTCCCATTTCCTCCATGGTTGTGGCCTCCATGGTTGTGCGTGGCATGAGTGTGCCTTCCAAACTTACCGGTCCCTGATCCGGTATTCCCTGAGTACGGGGAGTAGCGGGGCTTCTGATGAGCTCCAGAGTTAAACTTCCCCTGAGTGTACTTCCGCTTGCGGTTCACAATTTGCTGCTGCTTTCCCTCCAAGATGAGGGCCTTGTCCACCAGATCTTGGTAGTTGTTGAAGGTAGCCACTACCAGCTGCATGCTCAACTCATCGTTGAGTCCTTCCAGAAACTTCTCTTGCTTGGTCGCATCATCGTCCACGTCTCCTGGTGCATAACGTGCCAATGTGCTGAAGTTCTCCACGTACTGGGCCACGGAGCGATTACCTTGGCGCAAGTTGCAAAATTCGCGCTTCTTCAGACTCATAGCTCCATCTGAAACATGTGCGGTGCGGAAAGCTTGCTTGAACTGCTCCCAAGTTACATCAACAATAGGATATGTGGTGGTGTAGTTCTCCCACCATGAAGCTGCTGGTACTTCAAGTTGATGTGCGGCAAAGCGCACTTTCTTAGCATCAATACATCCAGCTGTGACGAGTTCGCTCTCCATCTTACGAAGCCAGTCATCTGCCACAATGGGCTCAATGCTGCTGGAGAAAGTTGGAGGCTTCAACCTCAGAAAACGGGTGAGATTGTCAGCCTGAGGTGGATGGTGGTGGTTGTTGTTCTGGTTGTTGGTCTAATTCTAGATCAATAGCTGCATTAGTGCATTCTGCTGTTGAAGGAGTTGCGTGAGTTCCGGCGGGAAGGTGAAGTCGGACTCACGTCGTGGGCATCTTGCTGTTTTCAGAAGGGTGAGAATTAGAATAGAACAAGGGCCTAAAAGAGGAAATTCACTACCCATATGCAATGCAACAAACATATCACACCAATCACTCATTCATTTATTCAATCAAGTTCAAACATCAAGATACAAATCTCCATCAAACTAAACATCGACCTACGCTTTTAACATTGAAAATAAAATATACATGGGGGCATAACTAAAGTTTTCCTCAGAAGTACATGGTGACTGAGCCTCCTCCAGCGGTGCTCTCCTCATAGTCATCATCGTCGCTGATGAAAGGAGCCAAGTCTCCCTCAGGATGAAGATTTTCACCCATGTCCATCTGTTCCTCAAGAGTGGCGATGCGAGTGTTCAGCTTGTTGATCCTCTCTAAGAAATCCTTCACCTCATACTCATGCTCGTACTCGGCTTCCCGTAAGTCGGCTTCGAGGTTAATCTCACGGTTCATCAGATTCTTGATTGTCTTCGTATCAGCACGAACTCGAAGCTCCAGAGTCCTGATGTGAGTCTGCAAGGTCTAGATATAGGAAATGGTGGTGTTTGTAGTGGGAGGGGTTATGATGTTTCCATTGGCATCTCTGCGACAAACCACACTGAGTCCTGGTGAAATGGTTCCACCTCTGTATTCCTCCTGAATACGTCCAAGGGCACGATGAATGGCCATGTCTCTTCCAAGTATCCAGCTGGGTGCCACAAACTTGAAGTTGATGGGTTCCTTCCGATTCCCAAAGGTCTTCCCTGGAATGTGCACCTCGATCCTGTAGCGTCCATCTTGGGGAAAAGACATGATAGGAGTCCCGGTGATGCTCGGCAAAGCAATCCTTACGTCCTTGACGATCCTCATCAGCTCCTTACCAAAGGGCATCATTGCGTCAGGCTGGCAAAACTCCGTGATCAACACTGGGATGAAGGTGGCCATCTATAAATTTTGAAATAATCGGAGAGGAGTCAGAAATGAGTAGATGAGAGTATAAGAATTTTATAGACAAAGAGAATAAGTCCTAAGGCTTTCCAATCCTAGAGGTTACGTCCTTAGGTCAGCGTGTGTTCTGATACCATTTCTATAGCGACCCGACCTGAAAGGTCAAATCTTCGGTTTTTCCGTACCATCCCAAGATCATGCTGGTACACACACGGTACATCAATGTATATATCAAAGGGAAATCACACAACATTATATTAATCGAAATCTCATATCGAGTCCTTTATTACAATAAATATTACAATAAAGTGGCTGAAGGCCAACTCATGAGAATATCTAAATCTTGCGGAAGAATCGATGGTAGATGAGTCCATATGACTCCAAGGGCATCTCACCGAGCGTAGAACGTGTCCTCACTCCTGGTCGGAAAAGTACTCTACAACATGATACATTGCAGCCGTGTAGGTCAGCGTATTGAATATGCCAGCAAAATCACAAGAGAGGGGTGAAAGATAATCATCTAATCTATATGCATGTATGGCAGGTGGGGTAATAAGTTTTTGCGTAAAGCCAATTTTTCCTACATCAAGAGAGGGCTAAGAAAAATTATTACTAAGTTGGTTGATTAATGAGATGGTTCCACCAACCAATTCTCATACCCAAGTTATTAATACCCACATCATCATATTAATTGTGTTGAGAAATCCGGAAGTTTCAGTTCCTTTGGCTCAAGTCGTCCATGACCGTGGACACGGATAATCGATTAGGTTTGAGTACTCTGCAGAGTTTTGCACACGTTCACCACAAGATTTGGTCACCTCCGTTTGATTTCTCGCACTTCAGGGTGCTTGAGAAACGGATGACCAAAACATGGTCTTCCAAAGGGTTTCCCTGCGACTCTGTCGGTGCCCATTCTTTCCTACCGTTCTTCTACATCTCGTAGCACCGCCTATCCAAGGTCACCACGATATCCAACCAAGCCAGAGCCTATAATGACTTGTGGCTGTGCAGGTAAGCCTTGGGTCTTGAAGCATCCATCCATCTCTTTGTGCCTGGGTGGACCTTTCCGCGTGAATACTGGCCATCTCCAGCAACACCTAGGCAAATCCACTGGTTTCTCCAGGGTGCCGTTCAACCATCATCCACCCAGAGGTAAGTTGAAAAATCGGAGTCTTGAAGTCTTGATCATTATGTAGGTCTTGTAATTAATCTCACAACTCTCATGAATCACACAACCAACCCCGTCTACTAGTAGCATAGGAAAATGTAAAACAACGTTTCCCGGGGCCAATGTGTCAAGGGTTGAGGGGGTACCTACCACATGATACTACAACAGTAACCAAGTTTCCAATTACCAACTTTGCATGCAATTGGGGGGATGGTAGAACTAATGCAATAAAACATGGATAAAACATGATCAAAGTGACTTGCCTGATTGACGATCTTCGTACATGAGTGACTCTAGGTAACAAGCATCGCACTCCGGATAATCTAACGAAGCAAACAAGAGCACTCAATAAGCATACAACAAAAATATTTTAACTCACAAACATCAACAATGAACTAGTAAACAATCAAGACAAAACAAATGCACAAATCACAAGCAAGAAAAACACACAAAGTTTTGTTTTCTAAAAGATGATTGAGTAAATCACTACTAACATAACAAAACTATTTTGTAATAACAAAACAATAGTTGACAGCAAGAAAACAATAAAATATTTTATTAATAACATAATTAAATTCATTAATGTTTTGTTGAGAAAACTTTAGTAAAGTTTTTAAAAGTTTTGATAAACACTATTAGATGAGGTAACTATAGTTTTACTAACAAGGAGTATAATGAAACTTATTATTCATTAATAAAAAAAATTATTAACAGAAAAACAATTTACTAGAAACTCTTCTTAGAAAACAGAATTTAATTATATAAAACTTTGTTAAAATAACTTATTACTAAACTAGTTGGTTTTAATCAAATTATACCTAGTTGAAAAATTAGTAGAGATTCCTATAACAATAAACAAATAAACTAAGCAATTTTATATTTTTATTAACAGTAAGTAAAATACTTAATGTTTAACCAACAGAACCTACTAAACAAATTAAAACTAAATCTAATTTAAACAAACTAAAACTAAATGAACTAAACTATACTAATTACTAGGCAGAATTTGTTTATAGCTAAAACACTAAACAAATACATCCTAAAAGTTCTCAAACTAAGCAATGTGATAGTCCTACCTAATACCAAGCAGTAGCAAAAATATTAATATCAAAATCTATTTTTAAGCTCTAGTTATTCAGATTTGAGTGATTTGAGCAAATTTGATTCAATTCAAATTGTAGAGTTCAAATTTAAATCTAAAACTACAGGGTGAAACTACATGAAATACGTGAGCTAATGCAAAAAGAATCAACTGAAAACACTAAACAGATTAAAAGATATAAGCAAAACAAAATTTGAAAAGTTTCTGTTAACTGAAACAAAAAAAACAAAAAAAAACACTACCGACCGGTCAGTGCTACGTGGCAGGTGGTGATTGGCTAGGCTAGTGCGCGCGCGAGCGTTAGGAGAGGTCGGCCGAACCGAAGAGAAAAACGGTTCGGGACTTAACCCGTTCTAATCCTAGGCTTTGATTGCGGATCTGACGGTCCAGGGAGGGGGAGGGGCTCACAGCGGCGGTCGGGGAAGGTCGCCGGCGACGTTGGCAGCGGCCGGTGGTCGATGACGTCGTCGGAGGTGGCTCCGGTGGTCGAAGGAGACGGCTGAAGGGTCCAGACGATAGCGGAGGTCCTCCGGCGCTGATTGGTTGTGTCGGAGAGGCGCGGGGACGACCGAGGCGACGAGTACGCGCGGAGAGAGCTCTGGTGGGGTCCGAACTCCGGCGAGGCTCGGCTGCGGCATTCTGGCGAGGGAGAGTGAGGCGTTCGGGGGGGGATGGAGCATGGAGATGCCCGCTCTTATATAGGGCCGGAGAGGGGATCGGGGAAAAGAAAAGGGCGCGGATCCCGGCGAGGAGGAGCGTCGGCGGCGGCGGCGCGTGCGGGATGAAGGGGATGACCGCGATGAACTGTAGCGACCCGACCTGAAAGGTCGAATCTACGGTGTTTCCGTACCATCCCAAGATCATGCTGGTACACCCACGGTACATCAATGTATATATCAAAGGGAAATCACATAGCATTATATTAATGAAATCTCATATCGAGTCCTTTATTACAATAAAGATTACAATAAAGTGGCCGAAGGCCAACTCATGAGAATAACTAAGTCTTGCGGAAGCGTCGAAGGTAGATGAGTCCATCTAACTCCAAGGGCATCTCACTGAGCGTAGAGCGTATCGTCACTCCTGGTCGGAAAAATACTCTGCAACATGATACGTTGCAGCCGTGTAGGTCAGCATATTGAACATGCCAGCAAAGTCACAAGAGGGGGTGAAAAGATAATCATCTAATCTATATGCATATATGGAAGGTGGGGTGGTAAGTTTTTGCGAAAAGCCAATTTTTTCCTACATCAAGAGAGGTCTAAGCAAAAATATTACTAAGTTGGTTGATTAATGAGATGGTTCCACCAACCAATTCTCATACCCAAGTTATTTATACCCACATCATCATATTAATTGTGTTGAGGGTTCCGACTGTTTTAGTTCCTTTGGCTCAAGTCGTCCATGACCGTGGACACGGCTAATCGATTAGGTTTGAGTACTCTGCAGAGTTTTGCACACGTTCCCCACAAGATTTGGTCGCCTCCATTTGATTTCTCAGACTTCAGGGTGTTTGAGAAACGGATGACCAAAACATGGTCTTCCAAAGGGTTTCCCTGCGACTCTGTCGGTGCCCATCCTTTCCTACCGTTCTTCTACATCTCGTAGCACCGCCTGTCCAGGGTCACCATGATATCCAACCAAGCCAGAGCCCATAATGACTTGTGGCTGTACAGGTAAGCCTTGGGTCTTGAAGCATCCATCCATCTCTTTGTGCCTGGGTGGACCTTTCCGCGTGAATACTGGCCATCTCCAGCAACACCTAGGCAAATCCACTGGTTTCTCCAGGGTGCTGTTCAACCATCATCCACCCAGAGGTAAGTTGAAAACTCGGAGTCTTGAAGTCTTGATCATTGTGTAGGTCTTGTAATTAATCTCACAACTCTCATGAATCACACAACCAACCCCGTCTACTAGTAGCATAGCAAAATGTAAAACAACGTTTCCCGGGGCCAATGTGTCAAGGGTTGAGGTACCTACCACATGATACTACATCAAGTAACCAAATTTCCAACTAACCTACGTTGCATGCAATTGGGGTGATGGAAGAACTAATGCAATAAAAACATGGGTAAAGATGATCAAAGTGACTTGCCTGATTGACGATTTTCATACTCGAGGGACTCTAAGTAACAAGCCTCGCACTTCGGATAATCTAACGAAGCAAACAAGAGCACTCAATAAGCATACAACAAAATAATAACTCACAACATTTAGCATGGAAATAGTAAACAATCAAGGCAAACAATGCACAAAATCACCAACAAGAAAACACACACAATTTTGTTTTCAAAAAAAAGTGATTGGTAAACCACTACTAACCTAAAAAACGATTTTGTAATTACAAAACAATAGTTGACATCAAGGAAACAATAAAATATTTTATTAATAACGGAATTGAATTCATTAAAGTTTGTTGGGAAAAACTTCAGTAAAGTTTTTTTTAAAGTTTTGATAAACACTATATGAAACAACTATAGTTTTACTAACAAAAGAGTAAAACAAAACTTATTATTTATTAACAAAATATGTTCTTAACAGAAAAGAATGTACAAATAAACTTGTCTTAGAAAACAGAATTAAATTATATAAAACTCTGTTAAAAGAAATCTATTACTAAACTAGTTGTTTTAATCAAATTAAACCTATTTGAAAAGAAGTTGTGATTCCTATATTAACAAAGAAATAAACTAAACAATTTTTTATTTTTTATTAACAGTAAGTAAAACACTAAATGTTTAATCAAGAGAACCTACTAAACAAATTAAAACTAAATCTAATTTAAACTAACTAAAACTAAGTAAATAAAACTATACTATAATACTAGGCACATTATATTTATAGCTAGAACACTAATCAAAATCATCCTAAAAATCCTCAAACTAAACATGGGGGTAGTCCTAACTACGACCAAACAGTAGCAAAAAGATTCATATAAAAATCTATTTTTAAACCCTAGTTATTCAGATTTGAATGTTTTGAGCAAATTTGATTGAATTCAAATTTTATAGTACAAATTTGAAATTTAAAAGTACAGGGTGAAACTACATGAAAAATGTGAGCTATTGCAAAAAGAATCAACTCAAAACATTAAACAGATTAAAAGATATAGTTAAAACAAATTAATAAAACATTCTGTTTAACCAAAACTGAATAGAAAAGAAAAAAAAACTACCGGACGGCCAGGGGTTACGTGGCGCAATCCTATTGGCTAAGGGGTGTGTGCGAGCGACGATACGGGCGGTCAACCGAACCGTAAAGAAAACGGTTCGTGATTTAAGTTGTTCTAATCGGGGCCGTTGGATCTTGATCGGAGGGAGGGGAGGGGTTCACCGTGGATGGGGTCGCCGGCGAGGGGATTTTTGGCAGCCCGAGGCGGCGAAGACGTCAGCGAGGAGCTCCAGTGGTCGTTGGGGGCGACGGAGAGCTTCAAGAGATGGCGGCGGAGCTCCGGCGACTGGTGGTGAGGTCGGAGGGGCGAGGGGAGGAGTGGAGCGACGGGCACGGTGGTGGGGACCTTCGGTTGAAGCTGCAACTCCGGCAAGCTCTCCTGCGACGGTCTGGCGACGGGAGAGAGGGGATCGGGGGGAAATGGAGCGCGGGGGAGGGCCGCTACTTATAGGGTGCTTGGGTGGGTGTGGGGAGGAGAGAGGAGGGAGATCCGGGGAGGGATTTCCCGGCGACGGGGGCGCGCGCGGGAGGTCAGTGATGACCGCGCGGGCGTTACGAGCGGTCGAGGTGGGACCCGGTGTTAGTGAGAGAGGGAGCGGTTTCTACGCGTCGGTCGACCGGCTCGAAGTAAATTCGCGAATAAATGCCCGTGGGCCGGCCCGTTTAAATACAAATCCGTTATTGTTTTTAATAACCAGAGCAGTAAAACGTCTTTAAAAGAATTCAAAACATTTCTAAATATAGGAGTATTATATATCAAAATTAACAAAATAATAAATGCCATTTATTGAACATTTTTATTATGTCATTTGAAGAATTTGAAAAAAATAATATTTTTAGAAATTGCCTATTTTGTTTTAAAACCTTTTGCACATATTTTTCAAAAGACCCCCTGGTTCTTATTGTTCAAATATATCACCAAGATGACCCCGGTGTGGAGTGTCATGTTACTCCCCTCTTATTTTGAACATTTTACCAAGATTTACAAATAGGTGAAAGCAACTTGGGGAAAATAGGAAGGGCTTTTTCAGAAATTCAGAAGGAGTATTCCAACTATTTCATATGTCCAAGCAATGATGATGATAGATGCATATCTATATTCATAACATTCCAAAATGAAATTTTTGGGATGTTACAAACCTACCCACCTTAAGATGAATCTCGCCCTCGAGATTCGGGTTGGCTAGAAAATAGGTGCGGGTGGTCTCTACGAAGATCTTCTTCGCGTTCCCAGGTGGCTTCTTCCTCGGTGTGGTGACTCCACAAAACTTGAAAAAACTTGATGATCTTGCTGCGGGTAACTCTATTGGTAGTCTCGAGGATTCTGACAGGCTTCTCCTCGTAGTTAGATCATTGTCAAGTTGTATGGCCTCTAGGGGCACTGTGTCTCTCAAAGGGATATCAGCCATCTCAGCATGACATTTCTTCAGCTGGGAAACATGGAAAACATCATGAACTCCGGATAATCCTTTCGGCAATTCCATCTTGTATGCAACTTCGCCTCTACGTTCAAGAATTTTGTAGGGGCTTGTGAATCTGGGTGCTAACTTTCCTTTAACACCAAACGCTTGATTCCTCGAAGTGGGGACACACGAAGATATGCCCGATCTCCCTTCATACGCTACTTCCTTGCGTTTGTTGTCGGCATAGCTCTTCTGTCGGGATTGAGCTATTTTGAGTCTGTCATGAATCAAATTGACTTTATCTTCTGAATCGCGAATAAGGTCGGGACCAAAAAGTTGTCGGTCTCCAACACCATCCCACGTCAATGGTGTTCTGCACCTCCTTCCGTATAATGCTTAGAAAGGGGCCATCTTCATACTGGTCTGATAACTGTTGTTGTACGAGAATTCTGCGTAAGGTAAGTTGTCATCCCAAAAAGATCCATAATCTAGCGCACGATCCATAATCTAGCGCACAAGCTCTCAACATGTCTTCCAGAATCTGGTTGACTCTCTGAGTCTGTCCATCGGTCTGCGGATGAGAAGCTGTACTGAACTCCAGTCTTGTACCCAAAGTTTCATGTAACCGATGCCAAAACTTTGAGGTAAATTGTGTTCCTCTATCTGACACGATACTCCTCGGAACTCCATGCAGACATACGATCCTGGTCATATATATCTTGGCTAGCTTAGCGCTGGTATAAGTGGTCTTCACTGGAATGAAATGAGTCACCTTGGTCAAGCGATCGATCACTACCAAGATTGAATCATAACCTGAACGGGTCCTGGGTAATCCTGTGATGATGTCCATACCAAGCTTTTCCCATTTCCACTCGGGTATCGGCAAAGGTTGGAGTAACCCTGCTGGTTTGTGATGTTCCGACTTTACTCGCTGACAAACATCACATATTGCAACATGTTCTGCAATATCCTTCTTCATACCTGTCCACCAATAACTTTCTTTCAAATCCAGGTACATCTTGGTGTTGCCTGGGTGTATTGAGTAAGGGGAATCATGGGCTTCTTGAAGTATCAACTTCCTGAGCTCTGGGTCATTGGGCACATAGATGCGGTTCTCAAACCACAAAGTTCCGTGTTCATCCTCACGAAAACCTTTAGCTTTACCATCTTCCATTCTCTGCTTTATCTCAGCTATCTCCTTGTCCGATTTCTGGGCTTCACGAATTCCTTCGGTCAATGTGGACTGGATTTCCGGTGTAGCAACATATCCTCTTGGAACTATCTCTAGCTTGAGCTCTCTGAGATCATCGGCTAACTCTTGGGGTAATCCTCCTGCTGTGAGTGTGTTTACATAGGTTTTCCGACTCAAGACATCGGCTACAACATTAGCCTTACCTAGATGGTAGTGTAATCTCATGTCATAGTCCTTGATTAACTCTAACCATCTTCTCTGTCTGAGGTTCAACTCTTTCTGCGTGAAGATATATTTCAGGCTCTTATGATCAGTGTAAACATCACAACTATTTCCGATAAGGAAATGTCTCCAGGTCTTGAGTGCGTACACTACGGCGGCTAGTTCCAAATCTTGGGTGGCATAATTCAACTCATGAGGTCATAGTTGTCTGGATGCATAAGCTACAACCTTTCCATCTTGCATGAGTACTCCTCCAAGTCCTTGACGTGAAGGATCACAATAAACCTGGAAGTCCTTCCGAATATTGGGCAAAATCAACACTGGGCTGTGACCAAACGTTTCTTCAACTCCTGGAAACTGGCTTCAGATTTCTCAGTCCAAATATACTTAGACTCTTTCATCAACAACTCTGTCATGGGCTTGGCTATCTTTGAGAAATTCTCAATGAATCTCCGGTAATATCCGGCTAGTCCGAGAAAACTGCGGATCTCCTTAACTGAGGTGGGTGATTTCCACTCGGTGACGGCTTCAACCTTAGCGCGGTCTACAGCTATTCCTTCTCCGGGAATAACATGTCCAAGGAATCCGACTTCCGTCAGCCAAAATTCACATTTGCGGAACTTGGCATATAACTGATGTTCTCTAAGCTTCTCTAGAACTAAACGCCAATGTTCCTTGTGTTCTTCCTCGTTCTTGGAGAATATCAAAATTTCATCGATGAACACCACGAAAAACTTGTCCAAATATTCCATAAACACCTTGTTCATCATATTCATGAAGTAGGCAGGAGCATTAGTCAAACCAAAGGACATGACAGTATACTCATACAAGCCATACCTTGTGGTGAAAGCTGTTTTGGGTATATCCTGTTCACGAATCTTCAGTTGGTGATACCCTGGTCGAAGATCGATCTTGGAGAATACTTTGGCGCCTACTAGCTGATCAAACAAGTCATTAATCATCGGTAGAGGGTACTTGTTCTTGATAGTCACCTCGTTCAAGGCACGATAATCGACTACCATTCTCAAGGTTTTATCCTTCTTCTCCACCAAAAGAACTGGGGCTCCCCAAGGTGAAGAACTTGGGCGAATATACCCCTTGTCCAATAACTCCATAATTTGCTTCTTGATTTCCAACAGATCATTTGCGGGCATCCGATAGGGTCTCTTGGAAATTGGGGCTGTCCCTGGTTGTAGCTCTATTAGGAACTCACTCTCCCTATCTGGTGGCATTCCTGGTAATTCTTCCGGGAATACATCAGGAAAATCTTTTACCACAGGTACTTCCTCTTGAACAACTCATGTGAGGGAATTTAATCGAGCACTCATCTGGGTGCGTCGGGATACATACTTAATCCTCTTGTTCTCCGAGGTGGTGAGTGAAACAGACTTGCTAGGGCAATCAAGATTTCCTTCATACTTGGTCATCCAATCCATGCCTAGGATTACATCCAATCCCTGGGATTCTAAGACAATGAGGTCGGTGGGAAAAACATGGTTTCCTATATTGAGTTTCAGGGCATGGCATCCTATCCCTGCCATCATCATACCTCCTGGGGAACTGACCTTAATGGGCTGACTAAGGGTTTTGGTG